>JBDJHY010174474.1:0-21983 GCA_039654485.1 Withania somnifera
TTTGATTATCTCCATTGTATTTCGGAGACCTTTGGATATTATATACTTTCCATCCTTTTTGTTCTATATTAGTGGTTCGTTTGACATTGACATCTAGTCTTCGGTGTATTCTACAGTTCTTTATTACCTTGACTATTTCTTTTCATAATTCTTTTGTATTAATTGTAATAGTCCTCCACTTCGACTATGGACTACGGGGTTTGGTTCTCCTACTGGTGTTATAGTTGTGCCATCATGATCCGAGAAATTGGGTCGTGACAGCAGAGTCCCCCGATATTGGTACTAATAGGTCGGAGTCCCCCAGTATTGACACTAATGGGGCAGAGTCCCCCGATAATTGCACTAATGGGGTGGAGTCCCTCGGTATTGGCACTAATGAGGTAGAGATTACTTGTATTAGATATGTTATTGTCCTGGCCTTGTCACGTGGCGACCACAAGAAGATATCAAAGCCTTAGATTTACTTTCCATCACCCTTATACATTCATCCTCATGTGTTTGTGCTTGCCGATCTTAAGGGGGAGTCATCACGAGTTTATTTGTATTATATGTATCCAGTGGTGGGATGGCGAACTATTGGATTTTATCTGTTTACTTCTTTCCATTCCTGCTTATATTCTTGTTTTCCCTTGTTTTTACCTGATCTAGTTAGTTGGATACCAAGTATGCTTCAGTGGGTTCGTGACCCACATTAGTTATTTGTAGTTATTTTTCCTTACTGTTGTTCCCTATCTTCCTATATTGTTTTACTTTTTTTTCTTCTAAACTGTTTTATTTACTTGATATTTCTTACTGGTATTTAAATTGAGCCCTGTAAGTAGATGATGCCTACTAGGTACTTTGTACTTTGGTACTCATGCTACACTTCTATACCATTTTTATGGTGTAATACTATAGCAGGCCATTGCAAGAGATGAGATAGTGCTGATTAGAGGTGTGGATTGGTTTAGGAGATCAAGGCAAGCTCCGACGTTCGGGCAGACCCTGTTCTCTAACTGTGTTGGGTTTTCTGCCTTATCATGTTCAAGGCAAGATAATCTTGTACTTACCTCCTATTGGAGCATTTGTATATATTATCATTTGATTAATCTGGTGTAGTTAGATCCATTTTGTCACAGTCACAATTCTTAGGAGGTGTTGTATATATATTTTTTATTTTTGTATATTTTTTTCATCCCACCCTTATTGCTTTATTTCTGTTGGTTATTTATAATCGATCCATTGCTTGTCGCTCTTGGGCTAAAATATTAGGGTTGTCTACCGAGGGGTGGTAGATATCATCACAATCTAAGTTTTGGGTTGTCACAGAGTGGTATCATAGCTTAGTTTCCCTTGGTTTTAGTGACAATGGAGCAAGTGTTAGTAGAGTCCTGCAAATCAATATGGAGACATTCGTGGCCTATTTTAGAAGGTTACAGGGCTCTATAGGAATGAACTCTCTTTCTCTGCTCTCCTCGTGCATGGTACTCATGTCAGTTCCAAAAGTGTTTAATTGACTTTGTTTTTTTCAAATTTCGAGGAAGAGGCTTTTTATGGGCACTAGCGAGGATTCTGCATACGCAGGGTAGAGATAAAGCTATTGGTATCCAATAGGGGTGTTTTTCGGTGTGGAGCTACACAACTAGATTTCACAGGATGGTCAGCGTTCCCTCGCACTTCTTCCTACTTAGGATGACAGGGTACATAATTAAATTAGAGGGTTTGTTTTACCACTTCGCGCAGCATCAGGGCATTTGGTAGTGGCGAGATTGACTCTAGGGGAAGTCGTCGATTAGGTGTGGACTCTGGAGAAATTTTTTCATGATATATATAAAGGTGGCAGTAGGGAAGTACCTCAACAGCCAGAGGTGGTTGGTGCCCCGTTAGGAGGGGGACAGGCCCATAAGGGGCCTTTCGGTTGCCCTATCCAAAATAGGAAGTTAAGGGGTTAGTTCATTTGTGGAGACATCAGACACTAAAATAGGGATTTCCCTCACCAGGATGTAGTATGGGTCGTAGTAGACATAACCTCGCCTCAGCAGGGGGTCAAGTATTTGGGGTAGGGTAGCTAGAGGGAAGGTTAGGCTCGTCACGATTTGCACTTGGGTTCATGGGGTAGTGGTGACCGTGGAGGAGCATCTGGTGTCCATGGAAGTAGAAGATTTTCAGGGGGTGTTTTGAGTATGGAGTTTTGGGGAACTATTCAAAGACTATCCTAGGCAATGGGTTATACCATAAGCAGTAGTTACAACTTTACCTCAATAGGGTGTTAGTTAAGGGATAGGTTTAGCGGTGAGTGTTTTTCTTGTGCAGAGGCTGACTCAGGGGGTAGAGGGTGCCTCGATTGTGGAGGTACCATACAGATTGGTCAGCATATCCCACTAATATCTTTGTTCTTCAATCAGTGACGATGTGCATGACTGTAGGGGTGAACCCCAGGACCTCCCAAGTGAGTGTCAGTCAATTTTTGGCTTTGTTTTTAGTGTTTTATTTATATTATCTAGTTTTTCTAGATCTAGCGGTATGGAGTTTTGCACCAGATCCTCCCATTGTGTCAGATAGTATGGCTTTAACCATAGTCTTTTTGTTATTTATCCTGGTGATGCCGTTTATGGTATCTCAGAGTTGTATGGGGGAGGTAGTGGAGGCCCATGAGGATTTCAAGGGGGGTTCCCTCCTGTTTATTGGTGGATGCTAGGGGTGATTTTGATTTTGTTGTCTAGGTTGAGTCCACGGGTCCAGAAGTTTAATGTTAAATTAAAAGTGTTCTGGGCATGGGCTAGGTACGCTTATTTTATGTGATTCTGGACTGTCGCTCCATGAATGTTGCCTTAAGTCGTGCCTATCATACCTCGGTAGGGTGATAGGGGTCTCTTAGGCACTCACTAAGTGAGGATCTATCTTGTTGGCGGGCTTAGAGGTTGATTCTAGGAGTTTCCCTTAGTCCTTGTGTTTCACATTTCCCTCATTCTTCGGGTGGTGCTTTTTGGTTCTTTGGTTGTATTTACTAGGGGATTGGTTAGCCTTGTTTCCATGTCGTATCTTGTTTTTCCCTCCCTTCTAGTGGTTGCATCCTGAGTGCCCGTGTAGGTGACCTGTATAGTAAAATCAACCAACATCGGCATTTTACTACTTCTGGAGTTACCTACAGCAATCACAAGGATAATGCTAGGTCAAAGGTATCACATTGCATCGACGACTGACAAAAAGAAAGATATGAACTAGAAATTAAAGAACGGTCAAGGGTCACTGTATCAAACTAGAAATACAAAACCACAGATGCTATTTAGTGAAATTATAAAAGCTATGTTCCAGAGTAAGCCCCACGGAGCCTACCTGTACTTCAACGAATATCATGCTACAACTCACGGAGAATAGTTCGACTGGTAACAAATGACCTCAAATTGCCTCAAAATTGATAAAATAAGAATCCTCATGTTAATATTAATCAAATTATACTAATTATAATCTATTCCATTCTAGGACAAAAATTAAGCCTAAAACAGGCCCACAGGACCTTCTAACCAGATCGAGAAACAAACTTTACCATAGATATCACATCGTTAGAAGGAACTCATACCCCAAATATTAGCACAATTAAGGAAAGGCCTAAAAATAAACAGAGAAAAAGAGAAATATTACGTAGAAATTTACATAATTTGTGTTAAAGAATGGAGAATTATGTACCGAAATGAAGGAGGAAACTCAATGCGGAGTGACATCCATCTAAATGCACTACAATGATTAATAACCAGATGAAAAGTAGGAAAATTAACAAGAAATGGTGAAATTGATCAAGATACCGTTAATGGTGGACTTTCACAGTTTAAGAAAATTTAGGAAAGGGAAGAATTACCCAAAATAAGGAAGAAGGAATGAATCCTGATGGGTAAAGTTATCTCAGCTCAAGGTGGGGGAGATATTTGGTGTATAGAGAGAGTCTAGAGAGAGAGGGATAGGGTGTTAATCGATGAAATAATAAGGAAATGGTCATATATTGACCTAGACATAGTGTAGCATGATCGCGCTAGGTAGAAGCAGTTGCGATAAATGGCGAAGGGGAATTTCACCATGACCGTGATGGTATAAAGCGATTAAGGTAAAGGCTAGGATGGGAATTTAGCACTATCAATGCTCATGGAGTGAGATCGCATAATTAGGGTCTTGAGGACTTAGCGCTATCAGCGTTACAGGTGTGCAATCACTCTAACAGAGGGATTGATATTTAGTTCCATAAGCGTTACTAGAGCACGATCACACTAAATAACTAGGTCGTTATTTATTCCTAGTAGCACTAGCTGGAGAGATAATGCTAAAGCCTAAGGGGGTCAACCTGGTGCTGCAATGCACCAGAAACCAACAAGTTCAGGAACTTCAAACATGGCCTAAGAGCCCACCCGGAACCCACTACATGCAAATAAAAAATGCAAACACACCTGAAATAATGTTCTTGACTCAATAATACAGTCAGAATTTGGATCTAAGGTCATTGTAGAGAAATGTTGACCAAGTCAATGCTTAACTAAACTTTCTTAATATCCACCCAACACCTCAAAATCACCATAAACACCCCGAGAATCAAACTATCCCTCTTCCTAGCCCAAAGTTGGCATTTCAAAGATGATGGAAAAGTTAATTTTATGATTTGATACTTCGATCATCAAATATTGACCAAACTCAAATATTCAACTATCAGTCAACTAAAAACTCACAAAATAGGATAAACCCGCACTAAAAACTCCTGAAAGCCAGCCAAGGATCCACCTAGGACAAAATACACATTATGGAGCTAACAAAACTAAAAGAATTTCATTTTAAGATTGTCTTGATAGAATGTTTACTAAAGTCAAAGAGTACTAAGTTCAGGCTCTAAAACAGGCTAAGTGAGATAAATCCTAATCGGACTGCCAGGAAGGCAGACTACAAGTCCCAGCAGGTTACAATTGACCTAGAGAATCTACCAGGAAGCTTAGAATACAATAACAAATGTAAAGCATATAAATAACCATAAGGGTCATTACACCATTCTACGAGTATGTTTCTCAATTATATCGGATGTACCCTTCCTACCGCGAGCAAGATTTTTGAATGGAGACTAATTAAGGTCCTATGGACTCTACCAATGAGTCATTAGAACAATGAATTGTGTTTCATCCTATGAGTTTTGAAATGGAATCAAAAGGGAGGTTGCCTACGAATGGGCTAAGAGTGGGATTATACGTTTGATATGATTTGAGTATTTCACTTGAGTATTGATACATCATTGAGTTCCTATATGGGCTTGGATTTAGGTTTTGTGAAAACAAAGTTCGATGGTCCATTATGAGTTTTGCTTCAGTGTTTATTATTGTTATTAACCATACAACTTTTATTTTTCATTTACTTTTATTATAAATTACTAATTCTATATTGATTCATAGCTCGAAGTTCGGAGGATTGTGGTAGGGATGATTGGATTAGTTGGTGATTCTTCATTGTTTTGTTTTAGTTTCAGGCCAGAGATACAATATAAGTACCCATTGTTTATTTGGTACTCACTCCCTTGCATTTCTAAACTTGTGTAGGTGTAGAGTCTAGCACACTTTTATCATCTTCCTTTTGATAAAGTCTGAGGATGGTGAGTTTATAGAGTTGGGGTAGTTTTTCATCATCCAAAAGATGTTAGAACTCTTTTATTTATGTATTATATCCTACTTGAGGATCCTAGACATTTGAGACTATATATTTCTTTCTGGCTATGTACTCTTTACATTTAGTGGCTTGTATACAGTGATCGATTTTTGGGTGGTTTTATTGTTGGATATTTGCATTGTACCCTTTTTCTTATTACTGATTTATTAATTTCCATATTAACCCTTGTATAATTGTATATTCTTACTTATCTAGGTGGGTTAATGATGGCACCATCACCGTTTTGGATTTTGGGTCATGAAAAGTACCTTATTTATGAATATGGTGTGCATCCTGCGAACGAAGAGGTCCCCCTTTAGTGATTTGCGAATGTGTTCTTAGTACAATACACATGATGGGAAATCAACCTAGTGCTTCACAAACGTGGTTCAAGCCCCACAAATGTTGTGAACACCTGCACCTGGTAGTATAAAATATTCAAAACCCAATTTTTTCTCCAAGTTTCATCATCTTTTCTCATCCAAACTCAAATCCCCTATTGTTAAACCTTTGGTTTTTTCATGTGACCTTGTTAATGTTGGGAATAATAATTCTTTGACTTTTACTCTATCAATAGTAATTTTTCACTTTAATTTCATAAAAAGTTCCAAAATTTCACAAATTTTTTCCTTCACTTTAATTCATAGATTTTTACTTGCCTCCTGATTGTCTTAACTCTAAATTTTTGGTATGAGTTCATTACAATGTGGGAAACATTTTGGTACCCTTTGTTTATACTTTGTTTGTAGATCTATGGGCCCGTTTGGACTTGAATTTTTACCCCGTCTAGGATCCTAGCTTTATGGGTATTATTGGATTTCTTTTAATGTGTAGTTTATTACTTTTCTAGTTTCATGGTTGTTTGGGTTTGTTTGGAGAATTTTGGAATTGTTCAACCTTTTTTGCCTGATGTTTGCGAGATTTTCTTCATACGAGCTTATAGATCTTAGACAGAGCTTATTTTAAAAAATAATAGTATAGATTTAGCATCTTTGGGTTAGTAATTCATAGTATTAGTAATTTTGACCCCATCGACTTCTTTAGTTGGATTCTTATATTTGATTTTGGTATTTCTTATGATTATAGTTTTACCCTATGACCCTAACTGGTGTTTGTTGACTCGACCTTAGATGATGGGATTAGTTAGAATGACTATGAGTCTCGAACATCATTTGATTGTTTATGATTGTTGTACTGATACCAAGCTTGTACAGGGCCAGTAGGACCATCTGTGATCTATTTGTTGTGATTGTGCGTGTCATCGTCATCAAATATGGATTTTTATGCATTAGTTTCTACTATTTTATGACTAAGATCCCAGTATTGTAGATTTTGAAATCTTGAATAACTTGTGGGCCTATTTTCTGATATTTATGACTGGTAGTACTTTGAGTTTTGATAAGTAAAAGTTGATCACAAAGATTTTTATATCACTCCCTAAAACAAATATGAAATTGATTTATAAAGTAGATTCATTATTAAATAAGCTAATAAATGGTTTTCCTTATATTTTATTAGATTTGATTGTTGATTGGGCACCTAGTAGTTGATCTTAGGCGTATTTATATGCCTTAACGCCATTAAAGTCCCATATTTTAGCTTAGTTTTGAGAGAAATTACGTGTTTTGGAGTGTCTTATTGATTGCTATGTGTTACTTTCACTAAAACAAATTCGTAGCCTATTTTAGGGGATATTTGGAGACTACATGGATGAAACCAAGAGGAAATGGAAGACGGAATGAATGGAAAATGTGTGAGGAAGATATGATGAGAAATAAGCTATCACGGGGTGAAAAAGAACCTATCACAATTTCCATCACATCTGCATATCGTGATGGGCTACTATTTATCTAGAAAATTTACCACGATTGGGATCACGACATAATAAGGATGCTATTACGTCATGTCATGATCCCCTATTAAGTTCACAGGAAAGTTGTCTTCTTTTATGTTAAGTTGGGGCCGAAAGGGTAATTCCATGTGCCAACTATATAACTCTTTTTGAGGAAATTTTGAGAGTAGTTTTTAGTATTATTAAAAGTACTTTAGAGAGGAAACAGGTGGAGAAGGCAACCTAGCAACCTAGGGTTACATTCTATCTTTTATTATTGTACTATTATGTTAAAAAAGACTACTGATAGAATTATTATGAGTTTCTAAGGCTAAAAAAAACTTGTTTTAAGGTTCCAGGTAAATACATGATTGATAATATTAGTTTTATATAGACAATTTTATTACTTCTCATATTAATTGTTCTTATGTTACTTCTTGAATCTATTCTAATGATTGGACACCATTAGCGTCTATAACTTTGAAACTGAACTAATCTGGGAATATGAAGGGTAGAACAAGAGCGTAAGGAGTGAGATCATATCAAAATTACACTAGAGTTTGGTAATTGAATATGAATTGCAACTAAGATGAGAGCAATTACGTGTTTTGGAGTGTCTTATTGATTGCTATGTGTTACTTTCACTAAACTAAATTCTTAGCCTATTTAGGGGATATTTAGAGCCTACATGGATGGAAACCAAGAAGAAATGGAAGACAGAATGAATGGAGATCGTGTGAGGAAGATATGATGAGAAACAAGCTATCATGGGGTGAAGAAGAACCTATCATGATTTCCATTACATCGTAATGCATATCGTGATGGGCTACTATTTATCTGGAAAATTTATCATGATTGGGATCATGACATGATGAGGATGCTTCCACAATTGGGATCACGTCGTGACCCCCTATTAAGTTCGTTGGAAAGTAGTCTTCTTTTAGGTTAGGTTGGGGGTAAAAGGGTAATTCTATGTGGGGACTAGATAACCCCTTTTAGGCAATTTTAAGATCAGTTCTTAGTATTATTAGTAGTAATTTGGAGTGGAAACAAGTGGAGAAGGCAACCAAGAAAACTAGGGTTATATTTTATCTTTTATTCTTGTATTCTTATGTTATAAAAGTTTACAGGTAGAATAATTATGTGTTTTTGTGGCTAAAAACCATTGTTCTGGAATTACAGCTAAATTCATGATTGCTAATATTAGTTTTATGTTGATAGTTTTGTTACTTTTCATATTAATTTTTCTTACATTACTACTTAAATCTATTCTAATAATTGGCCACCATTAGAATACATCTATAACTCTGAAAGTGAACTAATCTGGGAATCTAAAGAGTATAACAAAAGTGTAAGTAGTAAGATCATATTCAAATTATGCTAGAGTTAGGTAATTCAATATGAATTACAACTAATATGAGAACTTGTACCAGTTTACTCTCTTAGTTTAAGAGGGAGGACATCTATAATGCACCTACACTAAGTTATCACATCACCACTCAATGAAGTAGTTGTGAGGTTGGTATAGGTAGTTGATTATATGATGATCAATCCCTAATTCATAAGTTTAACCCTTGAAGAAACAATTAGATAAGTATAATTTGACTATGCGAATTTAGATCATGAATGAATGTAAACAATGACTTAACCCAGGAATAGTCTTCTCTATTGATTACACTTGTGATTTTTCTTTCAAAGCATTCTTTAATTTCCCATTCTTAAGGAGTAGAGTAGTATAAAATAAAATATCTTTCTTGGTTACGTAAAGTTGCATTGATAGTTCATTACCAACAAGCTTCATTCACTATATCAAAGTCCGCTTCATATTTTTCATAGAGAATCTCTGATCAAAGAAAATTTCAAGTCCATGGGCATTCAATATCCGGCTCAAAAGAGCTTCTATATTACTTATACGATTGCGTACACTTACATGTGTGTTTGGACACAACAAGTTTTTGGCATTGTTTCCAGGGACTTTGCAATTATCAAGTTTTTATTCTTGTATATATTTTATATTGTGCAGTTGTTATTGACTTGATCTTAGTAGGCTTAATTTTTTAAAGCATTGAATACCGCTATTCTAGAAAGTAATAGAAAATTTATGGAACCAGTGTAAGAACCGGAGCATTTCTTTCATCAACATCAAAGGAATGCATCACTCTCTTATATAGTTCAACTTGTTCAGCTAGAGCAGCCATCAATTGTAGCGTCTGCTGAGATGGAAGCCGCCAATGCTACACATGCCACCAATGCAACCTCTTTTATACACAAGCCCGCACTTGGAGGTATAGTTGAACTGAAACAAAATCTGGTGCAACTCCTGCACACTAGTGGGAAATTCATTTGTCTTCCATATGAGGATATACAGTAGCAGATTTTAGAAATTCTTTGAGATCAGTGATACCTATATTCCAGAAGGAGTTTCACTAGACTATGTGAGACTCACTCTGTTTCCATTTTCCTTATTGGGGGATGCAAAAAGGTGTCTTGCTGCAAAGCTTCCTAACTCAATTAATACTTGGGAGGATATGGCAATGAAGTATTTGATACATTTCCTTCCATATGGGAAGACAAAAAAACTGAGGAGTGAAATCTTGAGCTTTAGGCAGAACCATGGTGAGAATCTCTACCAAGATTGGGAGAGATTCAAAACACTGCTCAGAAGTTTCCCTCACTATCAGCAGTCCAATGAGGTTTTATTGTATACTTTTATTGAGGCATTGGAACCAAACTCTAAGATATTTCTAGATTCAGCAGCAGGAGGGCATGCCTTGGAAAAGACTTATGATGAGATGTACACTTTGCTAATAGGATTGGGACAGGTAATCCATATTGAAATGGGGATTTGTCAAGAACTTTTGGGAAGAAATTAACTATAGGGCTCATGGAATTAGATGCAGTCAATGCATTATCTGGATAAATTTCATAACTTTAGAACATGTTTACTCAGGCTTTCGGGCAGCAGCAGGCATTCCAATCTCAGGTTGCCTTGTGGTATCAGACATGTGGTAGAAGTGATCATACTTATGATTTATGTGGAGCCAATCCTGATTAAGTCAATTATGTAGGTAATGCATATATAGGAGAGGGGCATCAGTATTCTGGAAACACTTATAATTTGATCCTAAAAAACCTGCAAAACTTCTCTTGGGGTGGCTACCACGTCCAATCATAACCACAGGGTTAAGGTCATTTTAGAAATCAACAACCAAATCATCATTAAGGACCCAAGTTTAATCAATAGAGTTTTGGTAAACAACAGAATGTGCTGCCTAGAAATAGTACTGAAGAGATGCAAAAAAAAAAAATTTGAGGGGCAAGCACATCATAGTGAGAGGCTAGCTAGGCTAGAGGCAGACATGAAAAATCAACAACTAACAACTCAGCAATTCGAAAGGCAGATGATTCAGATGGTTATATCACAAAATATGAGGCCCCAAAGGGGTCTTCTAAGCAACACAAACCAAAATACGAGACAAGTAAATGCAGTGACAATAAGAACTGGGTTGCAGTTGAAGGACTTAGTGCCTCAGAAGGTAGGTCAATTGAACAAAAAACAGAGAGCACAAATGATAGTGTAGACATGGGTAAGGTGAAAGATGCTAAGTATGGGGAAGAAGTACCTGTTGTGCAACCTCCACTACCATTTCCTCAGAGATTAAGAAATAAAAAAGAAGAAGAGGGGTTCCAAAAGTTCATGAAATTTCTTGGAAAGGTTCATATTAACTTTCCTTTGATGTTTTAAAGGAAATCCCAAAATATGCTAATTATGTGAAGGATATTGTGTCCAATAAAGATCTCTTAACTGAACATGCCACAGTATCTCTCACTCAGGAGTGCACATCCCACATTCAGAACAAATTTCCTGCTAAGCAGAAGGATCTGGGTAGCTTTACTATTCAGATAACTATTGGTCAGGGTCTCAATGTTCGTGGGTTATGTGATTTGGGTGCGAGAATCAATCTCATGCCAACTTGTTATTTCAAGCAGCTGGGGTTGGATAATCCTAGACCTACCATAATTATATTGTAGTTAGTTGATCTCTCCTTAGTCAGACCTTCGATATAGTGGAGGATGTGTTGGTGTAGGTGGGGTTCTTGATATTTTTGGTGGATTTTATTATTTCTATACTTTGAACCAAATTCAAAATTCCCATTTATATTAGGGCATCCATTCCTGGATATCGAGAGGGTATTGATTGATGTGGATGCTGGGAAACTCACTATGAGGGCTCATTATAAAGTTGAGGTATTCAATGTATACAAAGCCTTGAAGTTGCCTGTGATGTATGAGGAATTGTCTGTAAATACATTATTTGATGCAGAAGTTGAGTTATCATTGTCTGTTACTAGTGACCCGCTTGCAAGAGCAATTGTGGGTCAAGAAACTTTTTGAGATGCTGAAGCTTATGAGATGATCAAAATATTAGATTTTGCTAGTCTCCATGTAAATTAGAAAGAATAAGAGCCCTTCAATGGGCCTATTGGGCCTCCCCCAAGGCCGTCTATCGAAGAAGTTCCAAAGTTGGAGTTTAAATTATTTCCTAGCCATATGAAATATGATTTTTTGGGAGAAGATGACACTTTTCCAATTATACTTGCTGTCAGATTGTCTGAGCCATAAATTGTTATGGTTTTAGCTATGCTAAAGAAGAGGAGTCGAGAAATAGGATAACAGATGTCTGAAATTTAAGGCATCAATCCTGTATTTTGTATGCATGAGATTTTAATGGATGATGATCATAAATCGAGAGTACAGTAACAGAGACGATTAAATCCACCGATGAAGGAAAAGGTGAGGAATAAAGTGATAAAGTGGCTTGATACAGGAATCATGTTTCCTATATTGGACAACAAATAGGTCAGTACAGTGTAGTGTATCTCCAAAAAGGGAGGCGTGACCATAGTGACTAATGATAAAAATGAGCTAATTTCTACTCACACAGTCATTGGATGGATAATTTGTATGGACTACTGCAATCTAAAAGAGGCAACTCCAAGGATCATTATCCCATTCTATTCATGGATCAAATGTTAGACAAACTTGCAGGTCAGGATTATTTTTTCTTTCTATATGGATATTCGGGATACAATTAGATTGCCATAGCTCCTGAAGATCAGAAGAAGACTACCTTCACATGTCCCTTTGATACCTATGCTTTCAGGAGCATGCCTTTTGGGTTGTGTAATGCCCCTGCTACCTTTCAGCAGTGCATGATGGCCATATTTAGCAATATGGTGGATTATTTTGTTGAAGTATTTATGGATGAGTTCTCAGTCTATGGTGATTCATTTGAAGTATGCCTTCAGAATCTTGATAGGGTACTAGCATGGTACGAAGAGACTCACTTAGTGCTAAATTGGGAGAAGTGTCACTTTCTAGTCAAGGAGGGCTTTTTCCTTGGCCACAAGGTATCCAAATATGGGCTGGAAGTCAATAGAGAAAAAACTAACATGATTGTTGAGCTACCACCACCTGTCACAGTGAAGGAAGTGTGTGGTTTCTTAGGCCATGTAGGCTTCTATCAAAGGTTTATTCGTGACTTCTCAAATATCTCTAGGCCATTGTGTAGTTATTAGAAAAATATGTGAAGCTTGAGTTCATAATTGAGTTCTTGAAGGCCTTTGAACAACTCAAGAAAAAACTGACTGAAGAACCTATTCTTAAAGCTCCGGACTGATAACTATCTTTTGAGTTAATGTGTGATGCAAGTGATACTGTTGTGGGAGCAGTGCTGGAATAAATGAAAGGCAAGTCTTCCACTCAATGTATTATGCTAGCAAGACTCTTGATATGGCTCAAGTTAATTATATTGTCACTGAAGAGGAGATGTTGGCATTGGTCTATGCATTTGATAAATTTAGGGCATACTTGGTGGGAACTAAAGTGATAGTGTATACGAATCACGCTGTAATCTGATACCTGTTTGATAAGAAAGATGCAAATCCATGTTAATTTTGTGGATCTTATTTCTACAAGAGTTTGACCTAGAAATTTGCAACCGTAAGGGCTGTGAAAATCAATTTTCTCATCATCTTTCTAGTTGGAAGATAATTCACATATTAAGGAGAAAAGGCATATCAAAAAGGAATTCCAGGATGAATAATTAATGAATATATCTATACAAGAGTTTCCCTGGTATGCAGATATAGTGAATGTGTTGATGAGCAGAATGTTTCCACCTGGAGCCACTAATCAACAAAAAAAAGATTAAGTTATGATTATCGATTATACTTTTGGGATGAAACATTTTTGTACAAGAAAGGGTTTAATCATCTTATCAGAAAGTGCATGCGAGAGTGCGAGATGGGTGACATTCTAGAAAAATGCAATGTTTCACCTTATGGTGGGCATCATAGAGGAGAGCGCACCACACATAAGGTACTTCAATCAAGCTTTTTCTAGACCAAATTATTTAGAGATACAATGGCTTTTTTTAGGAAGTACGACCAATGTCAAAGGACGGGGTCTATTTCAAGACATCAAGAGATGCCTTTGAATAATATCCTGGAAATTAAAATCTTTGATGTATGGGGCATCAACTTCATGGGACCCTTTCCCCCATCCATGGTAACAAGTATATTCTCGTAACAGTGAATGATGTGTCAAAGTGGATGGAAGCAACAAAATTACCTATAAATAATGGAATAATAGTATTGAATTTCATAAAAAGGCAAATCTTTACATGATTTAGTACACAACGAGCTATTATAGGCGATGGGGGTTGTATTTTTGCAATTCTTTGTTCAAAACTTTACTGGGTAAGTACGGGGTGAGACACAAGGTAGCCACTGCCTATCATATCCAAACTAGCGGGCAAGTAAAGATGTCGTATAGGGAGATCAAGAAAATGCTCTAGAAGATTATGAATGCACAAAGGAAGGATTGGACTGGGAATCTTGATGATGGCCTTTAGGTATATAGAATTGCTTACAAGAATCCCATTGGTACTTCACCGTATCAGTTAGTTTTTGGGAAAGCTTGTCACTTGTCAATAGAGTTAAAACTGTAATAACTCGCTCGGTCATTTCCTTGTGTTTTGCCTTTTCCTATTCTTAGAGCTATTTGGTAGTTTCCCTAGATCATTTATGAATTGTTGGGATAGGTAGCTCGGTGCCCTGGTGACTCATTTTCTTGTTATCTCAGTTTTCCTATTTTGAAGTTTTAATTTTAAAATAGTTGAACATGAGACTGAAATAGTAGTAAACACACTCAGAATCAAATTTCAACAATTTCATTAGCTATGAAATACCGACTTTGGTCTAGATAGACCTTAAGTCTGTATCCTGGGCTTTTTATTTTGAATTTGGGTTGTATTATGGAAATTCAGCCCAGCCAAATCTCATTTTGGGGATTGGGTGGTCTTTTTGATGATCAGAGCATTATATTGGTATTATGTCAATTCCGTTAGCTCCAGAATAGCGAGTCTAGTGGAGTCATTGGTTCACCTCTCTAGGCTGCCGTTGCAGATTCGAGGTTGTGAGTGGAAGTTGTGAACTGTGGCTCAAGGTGTTAACTTTGTCAACATTCTTCCGAAATGGCCTTTTATCCAAATTCCTTTTGCATCGTTGAGTCTAAAATGCCTTTTCGGGTATGTGTGCATAGTTAGTTACCTAATTTGGACTCTAAATGCATTTTGGGTGCTATTTTGAGCCTTCTTTCTATTGTAGATTTTTGTTGTCAAAACTACTTTTGGTACAGAAGAATTTCCTTCTTTGCGATCGTGATGCTTCCTCACATAATTGCAATGTGTTGTTTCTCCACCTTGCGTGATCGCGATGAATGGAATCCTATCTCATTGCAATCACAACCCTTTGCCCAAGTGATCTTGATGAACAAAGACCTGACAGTATATAAACTATTTCCTCAAATTTTTAGATCATTTCCCCTATTTTCCACTTCTATTCTTCTCTGTCCACACTGTTGTTGAGCCCCAAATCTCTACTAAATTGAGGGGAAGTCCTTCCCCAAGATCACCCCTGCCATTTCTCTCATTGGTAAGTTATTTTCTCTTTCCTTTTTTTGTGGAAATGGTGGTTGTTCACCATTGTTGAACGTTGATTAGTTGTAGCTATTTTATCCTTATTTTCCAGTTGCATTGTTGTTTAATTCTTGTACTTTGGATGGTTAATGCTCTGTGTTTAGGCGACACCTTACTCCAGGTGCGTATTTCTTCAGTTTTAGCTTATGGTGATTGTACAATGTTTTGAACTTTTGATCACACCTTTCCCGAGCTATTTTGAGGACATTCTAAATGTGTTTAGGCTTAAAATTGATCCACATGTTCCTTGAGCCAAGCCTTTTGTGCTAGTTTTTTTATTTTAATATTTGGGGCCGTGGGGCCCGTGGGCCTATTTTAGGGCCCACTTTCAGACCATGGTTGCTAATTATAATATGGGTCTTATTATTTATGTTTTTATCTTTGGACTTATAAATTGTATAGTTTCAGGTGATATTAACTGTGTTGGAGCTTTGGGCCCATGGTGTGTGCACTTCGAGGATTTCCTTTGGCGTCCAGGTAGGCTAGGTTTATTTATGTGCATTGTAGACTGGGTTGATATTATTATTCTTGTGAAATAGCTAGTATTGTGGGCTGGGTTATTTAGGTTGATCCTTGTTTTTCTATTAATACTCCTGTTGGGTTTTGTGGGCCCGTGAGAGGACATAGAGGGTGAAGGGTTGCAAGCCTGGGTCTTGGTCCCAACGTATGGAGGCCACTGACCTTGGGAAATATTTAGCCATTATGCAGAGAGTGTTGTGAGGTGAGCTCTTAGCTAGTGGCCTTTGGCCGATCCTAGACTCCGCTTACTCTCCGTTTCTATTGTTATTTGTCTCATTGTTGCTGCTATACTAATACTCTTGTATATTTACTGTTTGCACTGGTTATTTGCACTAAAGGGCCAGGCCCTTATTTTATTACTGGAACTGACAGGGGGTGTGTGCCCGAGGCTGATACTATTCTACTTTACTTTCCTGCCCCCTGGTGCATTTTCCTTAGTATGGTGTGTGCTCACCGGGCTTAAGGGGGAGCAAGGTAGGTTTTTTGTTTTTACTTTTATTCCTTATTTAGCGACATTCCTCTATTTTGATCTTTATTCGTGGTTCATGCATGTATGGTATCATGATTAGTGGGGTTTGTTTGAGCGGGAGCACATGTATGTTTACTGACTTCATTTTGAGTTTCGGATATTGGTCTTTGTAGAGTGCATCTAACATGTTTAGTTCCTGTAGATCTATTATGGCACATTTGATATCTTACTTCTTTTCTTATTATTAGTTCTACTGTTCTTTTACGGTTTCTTTACTATTACTGATATGTTTTCCTTCCTCTCTTTTATTACTTGTATATTATTTTAACCTAGTCGGCCGATGATCTCTACTGGGTACCTTGTTTTGTACTCATGTTGCACTTCTGTACCTTTTTATGTGATGTAGATACCGGTAGGGGTTATTAGCGATGATGTGTTTATTTGGAGTAGATTTAGCCGATTTGCATAGATTACAGTGAATTTTGTTGTCCTAGTCGACCGTGTGTCCTTGACTTTGTCTTTATTTATTCGGTCTATAGCAGGCCCTGTATACTATTATCATTTACAGAAGTTACCTTGTATTTTGTATCTTTCGATATATTTTATATAGTAGCTCCATATGCCACCGACACCAGGTTTTGGGAGTTGGGTTATGTATGATTTCCTTTTGGCTTCCGTTCTTGTGTATTGCTTATGTTTTCCTTGCTACATTGGCTGTTTTTTAGAGTTTATATCCCATTATGCATATCTTTGGGATTTAGGGTTAGGCTTGTCTACAAGAAGGTAGTAGACGCCATCATGACCTGAGATTTTGGGTCATTATAGGAACATAGAGCATATGTGGCAATAAATAAGTTAGGCTTTGACTTCAAGGAATCCTAGGAGAGGAGAATGTTGCAACTGCATGAGCTTGATGAGGTCAAACTCAATTCTTATGAGAATGTGAAATTATATAAAGAGAAAACCAAAAGATGGCACGACAAGCATCTTATGTAGAGAAAGTTTAAACCACGGCGGCAAGTATTGCTCTTTTATTCAAGGTTGAGGCTATCTTTGGGCGAGCTATATTCCAAATAAATGGGGCCATTCACTATGGTGAGGGTGACTAGGCATGGAGCGGTGGAACTCAAGGATTACATGTCTGAACAAACTTTTTGGTCAACGGACAGAGGGTCAAGCATTATTGGCCAAGTGTTGATTGCGAGAAGACATCCATCGACATGGTGGATACTTGAGTTGAGTTGGGTCATGCTAGAATGTTAAATAAGTTGCTATTCAGGAGTAAACCTATTAAGTGTATTATAATATCTTTTTATTGTGTATTTTAATGATTTTTATGTTGACTTTTAGGTACATGGAGAAATGGAGACGTAAGGGTAAATTCCATGACGAAAAATAATGAAATAAACTAAGTGTGGATCAATCACGATGGCTATAACGTAATGATAAATAACGTGATCGACCACTAGATAGACAAAGTTAAATAATAATACACATCACGATGTGATGCATATCGTGATTCAAAACTGGGCAGCTTAAAGTTACATCACGATACACATCACGACGTGATGCAACACTGCTTAGTGGAAACCTCCATCAAGATTCAGATCATGTCATGATGGGGGATAATTTTTTGGTAAAGAAACTTTTTCCCACTGGTTCAAACTGACCCAGTTGGGATATTTAAATGCACAACAAAACCCTCATTTTCTCTCATTCTTTCACACCGTGCAATACCCTCCCTCTCTCAAAAAAAATATTGACTCTTCCTCTTCTCTCTCATAAAACTCCATTAATCTTTCAAGTTCTTCATCTCAAGTAAGTTTCTCAACTATTCTACTTAATCTCTCTCGGATTGTGGTGATATGGGTACATGACTTCTTGCTTTTCTTGGCAACTATGGGGCATAAAACTTAAAGTTGATAAACCACCATTATAGTTGCCATGGGTGACGTTGTAAATGAACTTTTGGTTATGCTTTGCTTTAAAATCGTTTTTGGGGTGTGGGGGAGTTGATATGGGTACATATTTTGTGATTTTGGATTGATATGTCTAGATATATTGATGGGTTGATAATGTTGTAGAGTATGAGGCTCCAATTGATTGTATGTACATAGTTGTGTTGGTATTTAGTTTGTTCTGTTTTAGGAGTCATAATTTTGATTTCTAACACCCTTTGAACGAACCATGCATATACTTATTAATGTTATGGGTTAGAAAATGTTGCACTAGTGCAATTGCAACTTTGATTATAAAATTTATAACAGGAAAGTCTGACTACCTTGAATTGTAAAGAATGGTTGTGATGTGCTAGCGAATTAAGTGTGGGTTAGTTCACACCACCCAAAAATTTTGTACCATGTAATACATATTGCAACTCTCATGCATATATAGTATGGTTGATAGTGGAAATAATATGATGATGTATGGCTAGTGCTTACATGTGTGAACTAGTTGTGCATAAATGATGAAGAATGACATGTCTTGTGAGCATGCATATGGAACTTTGGCTTAAATTTTAATAAATAAGGGAAGTATGAGTATCTTGTATATTGAGTATGGGTTGTGATGTGCTTACAACTTACATGTAGGGTGGTTTTCACCACCCATTTATGTTGTCCTATGAGTTTTGATTGTCTATGCTAATTTATATTGCTCTTTTGATAGGACAATGCCTCCTAAATCATCCAAACAAGTAACCCCTCGCAAGGTAGCTATAGTGGGTTCAAGTTCAGTCCACCCGAGCATGAAAAGAGAGAGAGACACCTCTTCCGAGGAGCCACCCCTTATGGAACCCCCAGAGTGAGGCGTTGAAGATTTGGTATTGCATTGGTGGCAGATTCTGGCAAAAATTTGTACAAAAAAAAACTCATGTACTAGGTATCTCCTAGTGGAGAAGATTGCAAAGCGATCCTTGCTACTGAGTTCCCACGTATCTTAATCCGCATACAACTTTTGGGTCTCGAGTTTATATTTGATAACAATGGTAAATGCGATGTTGACTTAGTTAGAGAATTTTACGCCAACTAGAACCCGTGGGAGAGCAATTAACTCAAAATGTAGGGGCACACATTTTGGTTGACTGATGCATTTGTGAACATATTTTTAATACCAATGATAAGAGTGACATGGTACCTCTATGCAACTTGTGGAAGCATCTGCCACACTCTCTCTGGCATAAAATAACAAGAAATATGGTTAAGAGGTGCATACGGGCGCTTCCACACTTCCCTCTCAGTCACACACTTCAATAAGGAATACTGTTGCTGGTTGAAGATTTTTTACCATCGCCTTATGCCTATCAATTACTACACCCGGTCATATGTAGTCAGGTGTGCTTTGTGTATGCCTTGATGATAGGCATGAAGATCAATATTGGTGAGGTTATTAGAGATGCAAGAAAAATGGAACGGTACCACCGTAGGTGGAGGTACAGTTTTGATGTCATGATGAATACGTTCCTAAAAAGTCAAGGTATGAAGGAAGTTATACAAGCTATATCTGTCCTCAAAATTCAAAAGTTGTTGATGTGTTGAAAAACAAGCTGGTGACTGATGGGAAGGGAGGACAAAAATTGTCTTTGAAAGAGAGAAACTCTATGTATGAAAGTTATTTTAGCTTCATGTATGGAGCTGAGATGCTAAAGCTACAGATTGGTGGAAGGCTTGCTTCGGAGGAGGAAATCAACACCTTGCACCATGAATATCCAATGAACTCTCATGCCAAGACCATGTGCAAGATTAGACTGGGTTTTTTAGAGCCCACTGATGACAATAAACCTATCGAGGATAAGTATGTACGGGAGGAATTTGATGATAAAGAGGATACATATGATAAATTTGTGTTAGTAGGAGGAGATTCGGATGACCCTTCTAGGGAGGAAGGTGACTTGCTAAATTCATACCTAGATGATCAAGTGGAATGACCAGGGAGTTCTTTTCAGCCTCTTTTTATTGTGGTTTGTGCAATGAGGACAGTGCTTGACTCTAAGTGCAGGGTAGGTCTATAAGTTTCCTTGGTATTTTATTGATTGTGTTATGTTTGGTAGCAATTTTAAGTTATTATGTTTTAATTTTTTTGTTTTTATATATTCTTGGGGTTTCTTAGTTTTTTCTTGTCGGTTTTTTTAGGATTGTCCCCTTGATCCGGAGTTTTTCCCATTAGTCTTAGAGTAGGGACTTTTCCCTATGATGCATGGATAAAAACCGTCTTGAGGGAAAATTAGTTGTATAGAAGTAAACTTAGATGGAACCCTATAATGGTTGGCAACACTAACTACACTTGGTGTTGTGCAGAATTTTTGAAATTCAAACACCTTTGAACCAATTGAATTTGAGTATAATGAGTAGGATTCTTGGATAGAGATGTAAATAGTATAAAATTTGATGCAATTGGAAAGTGGGCTTAATAATGGGAAACCATTCAATTTGTGCATGACTGTGCATCAATTGTTGTGTAACATTAGTCAAACAAATTTTTCGTGTGAGCTGAGTTTGTCTTGCATGTTCTATGTGTGCATTTTAGTCTATAACTTGCCTTGAATGTTATTGAAGTGAAATGAATGTGTTGCTCGTATTAGAAGATGATATAGGCCTTCTTTGCTTTGTTTTATACATTTTAGCCTACTCAGATATTATATCACTAGTAAGCACCTTCAAGCCTATTGCCTATTCTTTGTTTGCATAATTTTGCTCTAATCCTTTTTATTGAATCCCAAGTTTTTTCACCCTGCTTTCTTGATCACTGTAGCACAGACCTTGATTTGAATTGTTAAATCTAAATAAAGGAAAGTTGAGCAGGAAAAGGTGCCCAATAAGAGTAGTAGGGTAAGGAGGTCCTCTTGGATAGAATGTGATATGAAAAGAAAACAAAGAGAAAGAAGAAGCATTATAAACAAAAATACGATATAACAAAATAAAATGAAAAAAATAACAAGTAATAAAAATGTGAAAAAAGTATTATTGATGAGATGAGATAGTTAGAGAGAAAGAATTAAAGAGAGCGCTAAAAGAAAGATAGAATGAGAGGATAATGCGTGTGAAAGTCTAGAAAGATGCAAAGTTCTTCAGGAAGTAAAAGTCACTATGAAATAGTTCACCTACCTATCCCTTAGCTAACATTACAACCTGTTAAAGTCCTAATTGATTCTAGGCAAGCATGCTTAATTAGTAGAGATGTATACGATGGACAAGCTTATGGTACTTGGTCCATGCATGTGAATTTTTTTCCTGTGAGTGTGATATTCTCTTTAAAATGCTAGAGTCCTTAAAGTATACTCAATTTTGTGAATTAATGTGTGTGGACTATTTGTTCTTATGAGGGCACAATTGGGGACACATGGATGGGGCTCAATTGATTGGTTGCATCAGGGTTTCAAGTTGTCCAATAATTCCTAAGTGTGTTAAGTCATGATGTAGTGTGTATTCTTGGTCTCGGAGTTTATTTCATTGCTATTGTGGATATTTGTTTGAAAG
>JBDJHY010174475.1:0-12248 GCA_039654485.1 Withania somnifera
GGTTTTTGAGCCATGTCCACTCCGGATCGTGTTCACTTATTTTAGTTCCTGTAGTTCTGTACTTACACTTCTGGTATCTTATCTTTATGTATGTTAATTAGTTCTACTGTTTCCCACTATTATTGACATGTTTTAATTCATCTCCTTTATTACTTGCATTTTATTTTAGCCCAATCGGCCTATGATGCGTACTAGGTACCTTGTTTTGTACTCATGTTTCAATTCTGTACTATTTTCATGGTTTAGATACTAAAAAGGGTTAACAGAGACATCGTGATCATGTAGAGTAGATACAGCTGGTTGTGGAGATTATGGTGAACTTTGTTGTTCGAGCCAACCATGGTATCCTTGATACTAGCTTGCTTTGCGCTACCCATAGATGGCCCTGTGTTGTATTACTTTTGTAGGAGTTTCTTTTTATACTTATCTTTGTTTACTCTATATAGTAGCTCTATGTGCCACTAACACCAGGCTTTGGGATTTTGGTTGCGTATGTATTTCTTCTACTTCCATTCTTTTATGTTCTATTTATACTTTTCTACTTTTCTACTTTTCTTGATGATTTGAGTGTTTATAGCCCATGCACAGAGCTCCAGGCTGTAGGGTTAGGCTAGTTTACTAGAGGGTTGTAGACTTCATCATGACCTAAAATTTGGGTTGCAGTAGAGAAGTATTAGAGCTTAGGTTCACTGGTCTCTCTGGCATTGGAGAAAGTACCTAGTAGTGTCATGAGAATTAGTGTGTAGACATCCGCATCCGATCTTTGCGAGGCGGTGAGTACCTTAGGAAATACTTTCCTTTTTTTACATCCTCTTATGCGTTGTTATATGTACTTCTTTTTGAACATACCTTGGCTTTATTCTTTCGTAGATAGTCCGTACTAGAGGATTTTTTTTACCATGCTTGGTGTATGGAGATTTTGACTCGCAAAACCCTAGAGGGTAGTGAAAAGAGTCAGTGCTATCAAGGCATATTTTTAGGATCTAAGTCAAAAGGTCATGATTTTGATCGGAGGTCCCAGCCTAGCCAATAATATCAGGCCTCTAATAGTGGGACAAGTAGCCAAACCAACAAGGACTAGATTTCAGGTTCGTAAGGCTCTACCGAGGGTTCCCATTGTCAGGCTAGGACTTAGAAGACTTTCTATGAGTATGAGCAGGGCTATTTTTCCAAACATGTCCCAAAATACCTGGAGATCATTTAATTGACCTACCGTAGGGCCAGTTAGGCCACAACATTACTCGTATAACCATTGCAGATGGTGCCACCAATCAGAGGTGGGCCACCAACCATTCAAGGACCTATGGAAGGAGGCCGAGTGGCTAAAGGTAGTTGTATAGATTTGGTGCACAGCAGGATATGGGACAATGCCAGTTTTACTCCATTCCTGATAGGGCTTAGGCCGAGCCACTAATGAGGCTGTTATCAGTATGTTGATTGTACTTGGGTTTTCTTCATTGACATTATTTGATCTGGGTTCCACACTATCCTATATATCTTTGTATTTTACTTTGCATTTGGGTGTTGTTAGTGAACGGTTACCTATACACTTGAGTGTATCTACCTTGGTAGGTGCAGCCCTAGTGGTGGATTAGGTATATAGGTCGTGTCTGGTGATTGTTTGAGCCTACAAAACTCGAGCTAACTTGATTGAGTTGGCTATGCTAGATTTTGATTTGATTCTAGGCATGGACTTATTGTCCTCCTATTATACGGTCCTGGATTGTTATGCCAAGATCATGACCTTATCTGTGCTTGGTTTCCCTTCAGTAGCGTGGCGCGGTCCAACTAGTCCTTCATCAAAATGGGTTATTTCTTATTGTCATTCCTGTAGACTTGTAATTGAAGGTTTCTATACTTATTTGGTCTATGTTACAGATGTCAATACTGAGTCTCTTTCCCCTGAGATTGTGCCAGTTGTTAGCAAGTTTATCAATTTTTTTCCATGCTTATTTGACTGGCCTCCCACAAGAGAGCGATATAGACTTTCTATCAAGGTTGAGCCGGGCACCAGGCCTATGTCATTTCCTCCATATCATCTAGTACTGAATGGGTTTCATGAGTTGAGTGTTCAATTGCAGGATTCTCTTGACAAGGGTTTTATCTGTCCAAGTTTCTCATTGTGGGGTTCCCCTGTGTTATTTGTAAAGAAGAAGGATGGGTCTCTGTGGATATCAATAAATTATAGCTAGCTGAACAAGGTGATATCAAGAACAAGTATCTTGTACCCTGTATCAATGATTTGTTTGATCATCTTTAAGGAGTCATAGTGTTCTATAAGATAGATTAGAGGTTTGGCTACTACTAATTGAAGATTGGGCTAAGGATGCCAATAAGATAGCTTTTTAGACAAGGTATGGGTATTATGCGTTTTTGGTGAGGTCGTTTGGTTTGAATAATGCCCCTGCAACCTTTATGGATTTGATGAATCAGGTGTTCAGGCCTTATTTGGACTCCTTTGTGATTATTTTCATGGAAGACATACTGGTTTACTCGCGAAGTCGAGCCGAGCATGAGGAGCACCTAAGAGTTTTGTTGTAGAATTTAAGGACTGAGTAGTTGTACGCTACATTCTCAAAGTATAAGTTTTAGATAGATTCTATTTCCTTTCCAGGACACGTTGTGTTAGGTGCTAGTGTTAGTATCGATTCAGCTAAAGTTACAATAGTTTGTGATTGGCCTCGACCTACTTCAATCACAACTATTTGCAGTTTTCTGGGGTTGGTGAGTACTATTGTAATTTTGTTCAGGGTTTCTCCTCTATTGCAACCCCCTTGACTAAACTGACAGGGAAGGATATGCCCTTTAAGTGGTTAGCTAAGTGTGAGACCAGCTTTCTGACGCTGAAGGACTTGATGACAACCACCTCGGTTCTTGTTCTACCAATAAGAACAGCCTTTTATAGTGTATTATGATACTTTGGGTGTTGGTATGGGTTGTGTTCTGATGCAGCAGGGCCATGTTATGGCATATGAATTTAGGTAGCTAAAGGATCATGAGTGTAACTACCCCACATATGATTTAGAATTTGTGGAGGTGGGCTTCGTGCTTAAGATCCAGAGGAACTACTTATATAGAGTCCATTGCAAGGTATTCACTGATCACCACATCTTAAAAGACATTTTGAGTCAGAAATAGTTTATCTTGAGGGGAAGCGGAGATGGGTTGAGCACCTAAAGGACTACGACTTGAGTATTCTTTACCATCAGGGCAAGGCTAACATGGTTGTCGATGCCTTGAGTCGTAATATGGTGAGTTTGGGTAGCCTAGCTACATGTCCTATTTTTGAGAGACCACTGGTGTTCAGTTCTTGGACAACATGATGGTTAGGTTTGATCTTTCAGCAATGGAGCGAATTATTTCCCATATTTGGTTCCAGATCATCCTGGTTTGACCATATTCTACAGCGCGGGTACGAGGATCCACTCCTAATTCAGCTATTAGAGAAGGTATTATCAGGTGATTTTCTTTGGGATAGGGTAGGCTCTAATGGTGTATTATGTGTTCATGGCAGCCTTACTATTTCAAGAGTTGGTAATTTGATTTAGACCTTGTTGTGTGGGGCCTACTCTTCTAGATACTCTATTCATCTAGATATTATAAGGATGTACTATGATCTGAGGTAGCATTACTAATGGTGAGATATGAGGAGGTCTATCACGACCTTCATGACTCGGTGTTTAAACTATTAGTAGGTGAAGTTCAAGCACCAAAGATCACGCAATGAGATATAGAGGCTCCCTATTCCTGAGTGAAAATAGGAGTGGATTACAATGGATTTCATCACAGACCTCCCCTGTATTTTATGAGGGTTTATTGCATTTGGTTTATCATGGATCGATTGACCAAGTCAGCTCATTCCTACTGACTTGTTCGACTTGAGATCTAGAGATATTAGTCGAGCTACATGCCCATGAGATAGTAAGACTTCATGGGGTATTAGCATCTATCATATTCGATCGGGGTACAAAGTTTACCTCATAGATCTAGAGGTTTATTCAGAGATAGATGGGTATAGAAGTTGATTTGAGTACAATGTTCCACCCGCACACGGATGGGCAGTCTGACACTACCATCTAGGTTCTTCATGATATGTTGCGTGCCTGTGTTTTTAACTTTAGAGGTAGTTTTGACAGAAATTTCTCGTATAATAACTACTACCCCTCTACTATTCGTATGGAGTCGTTTGATGCTTCCTATGAAAGACATTTTAGATCGCCTGTGGGTTGGTATAATGGTGGAGAGGATCGATTCAAGAGTTTTTATTGGCTCGAAGATACTACAGATTGGGTCAGATTTATTCAGGATAGGTTGCAATCAGCATAGAGTAGGCAGAAGTTCTACACCGGATCGTAGGCTTTGGCCCCTTGAGTTAAGTGTTGGCGATTTGGTCTTCCTTTAAGTTTCACCCATGAAGGGTGTTCTAAGGTTTTGTAGGAAGGGAAATCTTAGCCCCCGGTTCATTAGGTCTTCTGAAATCTTGTTGAGAGTTGGAGAGGTTGCCTACAGACTTGCCTTGCTGCCTGAGTTAGCTGCAGTTCATCTAATTTTCTGTGTATCGATGCTCAACAATTATTTACCAAACCTGTCCCATTTTCTTCATCGAGAGGCCATGTAGATTGATGACACCTTGACTTATATTGAGGAGCATGAACTATTATAGATAGGGATGTGAGGCAGCTCAGTTTTAGGGAGATTCTGGTAGTGAAAGTTCGTTGAGCTAGTTGACCTATCGAGGAGGCTACCTTGAAGACATAATGTAGAATGTGGGCCCAGTATCTATATCTTTTGAGCCTTTAGGTACTACTCCTTCCTTGATTTTCGAGGACGAATGTCCTTTTTAGGTGTAGATGTTCTGATTACCCATTTGGTCATTTCTTTGCTATCCATCTTTTTCTATGCTTAGAGTTATCTTGTATTTTCCCCAAATCATTTATGACTTGCTAGGATTGGTAGCTCGGTTCCCTGGCAGCTCATTTTCCCATTATCTTAGTTTCCCTATTTTGAAGTTTTTAATTTTAAAATAGTGGAACTTGAGAGTGAAATTATATTAAACATGCTCGAAATGGAATTTTGACAATTCTATTATCTCCAGAATTCCAACTTTAGTCTAGATGGACCTTAAGTTTGTGTACAGGACTTTTTATATTTAGTTTGAGTTATTTTGTTGAAATTCAGGCCAATCAAAGCTTATTTTTATGCTTAGGTGATCTTTTGGTTATTGATGTGTCGAATCAGAATTTCAATGATTCCATAAGCTCCAGAATGTTGACATTGGGCTAGTTGACTCATTGGTTTGCTTCTCGAGGTGTTCGAGCTCGTTTTGAGTTAGTTTGTTAAAAGTTCAAAATTAACTCTTTTGATCCTTTTGAGTTTAGGGTACTTTTCACTTAAACGACCTCGGTTGGTGGTTTCGTCAATTCCATAGTGTGCTTTTTGCCCAAAATGCACTCCTTGTTTGCGAGTATTGGACTCAGGATATTCATTTTAGGGCCCTCAGAGAGTTCATGCTTTGTTGCAAGTTGCAGACCACCCCAACGACCCTTGGGAAACTCTGTGCCATCACCCCTATGCTTGGGCTTTGTCATAGAGAGGATGCCCCAACAAGGCTTAGCTCTCCCCAGCGGCCAAAAGGGGCACCCCAACGGCCTGATCAATCTATAAAAAGGGGATTAACCCCTTCATTTTCAAACATTTGTTTCCTTTAAATGTCGTCATATCTAGGTCTTGGGAGCTAATTTTAGGTGTTTTGAGATGAGGGGAGTGGCGGTGAGTTGTGTGTGAGGTAGTGTGATTCCATAGAGCAAGTTTTCACGGGTATTTATCATTCTTCCTACTTCTTTTAGCTTTTGTAAGAAGTTTGAGTTTTTTTACTTTAAACATTATTTTTCCCTCAATTCCTTATCACTTAAAGCTTAATTTTTTACCTCAAGTCCCCTAATCTAAGAGCTTCATGCTAATATACTTACTCTACTTTTTTTGGGTTGTGGGGCCCAAAGCCCTATTTTGGGGCCCGTTTTTCGACCAAGTTTGCTAATTGCAAAATGGGTCATATTTTCATGTTTTAATCCCTGTGTTTGAATATTATAGGTTTGGGTGACTTCGGTTTCATTCAAAGCTTCGGGCTTACAATGAATGCATTTCACGTTAGTGACCAGGTAGGTTAGGTTTATTTATGTGTATTGTAGACTAGGTTATTATTTTGTGTTTGTGATATCACCAATAATATGGGTTCTTTTTTAGGTTAATCATTGTATTTAGATGTCTTTTGATATATTTATTGCATTTTGGGGGCCCATGAAAGGACATAGAGGGTGAGGGATTCTATGTCTGTTTCCTAGCCACACCGCTCAGGGGCCACAATCCTTGGGAACTATACAAGTTGTCGTTCAATGAGTGTGGTGATATGATCTCTTAGCTGGTGGCCTTTGACCGATCTTATACTCAAGTTACTTTCCGTTTCTATTACCATTAGTATTGTTGTTGCTATGTTGTGATAAGAAGTCTGTGTATTATTGTTTGTCCTGAGTTTGGCATTGATGGGACACATACCCTAAATTTCATTAGAGGCACAGTTCTCCAGGGCGTAGACCCTGAGTTTTAAAATATGGGGCAAAAACCCTACATTTGATTATAGGTGTGGTACTCTGGGGCGTAGACCCTAAGTTTAGCACTTAAGGGGCACAAACTCTACATTTGATTAGAAGCATAGTCCTCAGGGGCATAGACCCTAAGTTTGGCACTAATGGTGAAAATACCCTACATTGAATTAGAGGCGTGGTTCTCCAAGGCGTATACCCTGAGTTTGGAACTGATGGGGAACAGACCCTACATTTGATTAGAAGCACAGTCCTCCGAGGCATAGAACCTGGGCTTGGCACTGATGGGGCACATACCCTACATTTGATTAGAGGTGGGATCATTCTTTGCGTGCTGTTTGGGCTTTGATCCTTCTCTTGAGTGTGAGGTACAATCTCCAAGTTGTAGAGGCCCCAAGATTGGAACTTATTGAGAGGATGGTGTTGGCACTACATAATACTGCTCTATTTTACTTTCCAGTACCCCCATGTATTACCTTAGTATTGTTTATGCTCATTGAGATTAAGGGGAGAGTCACGTTCGGTTTTGTTGTACTGTTTGTACTTACTGGTGGTATGGAATGCTAAGTAGGTTTTGTGAGATTACTTTCTATTCCTTACTTAGTTGTATTCGACTGTTCGATCCTTTATTCATAGTGTATATATATCGTTATGGTTAGTTGGGACTTGGCTTAGCTGTAGTATAGTTATGTTTCCTTACTTTGATTTTAGGTTTTTGATTTTTTGCCACTTTAGATCGTGTTCAGTAAGTTTTATTTCATGTAGATATTTACTTACACTTCTGGTATCTTATCTTTTTGCATATCTGTTAGTTCTACTGCTTTCCTACTATCATTGACCTGTTTTACTTCCTCGTCTTTATTACTTGAATTTTATTTTAGCCCAGTCGGACTATGATGCCTAAGGGGTACCTTATTTGGTACCCATGCTGTACTTGCATACCGTTTTCGTAGTGTAGATACCGGCAGGGGTTATCAGAGACACCGTTATCATCTGGAGTAGATATATCTAGTTGAGAAGATTACAGTGAGCTTTGCATTCTGAGTCGATCGTGGTTTCCTTGACTACAGCCTGCTTTACTCTGCCCATAGTAGGCCCTCTGTTGTTTTACTTTTGTATGAATTGCTTTGTATATTTATCTTTTGGAGCTCTTGATAGTAGCTTATATTCCATTGACACCAAGTTTTGGGATTTGTCATGTGTATGTATTTCTTCTGCTTCCGTTCTTTTATGTTTCTGCTTATACTTTTTTGTTTTGCTGCTTTAGTCGAGTGTTTATACACCATTGCATATAGCTCAGGGCTGTAGGGTTAGGCTTGTCAACTCTAGGGTTGTAGATGCCATCATGAACTAAATTTAACATTGACAATGACCCATTGGAAGATACCGATTTATCGGTCAAAAATGGCTAATAAATTAGAATTCCCTCCTGAGCATAGCAACTTGGAAGGTATCAATTTACCAGTCCAAATATTTGATTTATCAGAACATGCAGATTTATTGGAAACTTGAACGATGAATCGATCTGCAACTACACTAGAAAAAAAATATTTTCAGAAAATCCAACTTAGGGATCATAAAAGAAATGGAGTCCAATTTTGATAAACCATATATGCATTTTTAGTGGAAAACATATTCCGAATTCAATGAAATTTGTGAAACGAATAAAGAGTCTTTCAAACAAAAACAACCCAGATCAGATCAGCTAAAAGGATAATTTTTCGAACTTTCACAAACGTTCCCAAAATGAGCGCAGACACCCCAAAAAACGAGCTAATAACTCAACAAGCCCAAGTTCTCCATTATGAAGCTGATGAAATTGTCATAATTCCAATCCGATGCTCTGATCACCAAAAGACCACCAAGGCTAAAAAAAAGGAGCTTTTACTAAATTGAATTTCCATAAAATAGCTCAAACTAAAAACAAAAAAACCTGGGACATGAACTTACTAGATCAAAGTTGACACTACAAAACTAATAGATATGTGGAAGTTCGATTTCGATCACGTTTACTACAAATTCACTCTTGAATTCTTCCATTTCACGAAACATTGAATTACGAAAAGTTAGATACCAGGTACACAAGCTGCTAGGGAACCGAATTACCTATCTAAGCAAGTCATAAGTTACATGGGGAAACTTCTAGACGGCTTTAAACATATATAAAGGCAAAAAGTAAGTAAATAACCAATAGGTCATTACACAAGAAAAATTAGCATATAAACAATGACGGATCATACTAGAATCTTTACCAAGAAGATGTAGAAGTGTAGTCTGATTATTAATTGTCAATGAAACAAGTAACCAATACACTTCGGGGGCCCACTGGCACATAATAGGTATAACTATAGTAAATAACAAGAAGGTAAAGAATGTAAATCATATAGGCATATAAAACAACACAAGAAACTAGCTATATTGAATAGAGGCAAGGAGAGTAGATATCAAGCGGGTATGGCTAGTTATAGCAACGAAGTAGGGACTCAACTAAGTAGAAAGAGACATACTAAGGGTCCTTAAAGCAATAAATCTATAGTAATGACGGAACAATTATGGAAGGTAGTAAATAAGACGATGGGAAGCTGGTGTTGTACCTGTAACCTTAAAACACACAGGGGGAAGGATACAACAAGTACAAATATGCATCGAAAATCCACTAGTAAGGATGATCAAGAATAATAACTACAACTAAACAATACAAGTTTCGAAAATAGTAAAGGCAGATAAAGACCTTCTAAGCCCCCATAAGATGGAAGAGTACAAAAAAGGCACACTCACCCTTCTAGGATCAAGTTCTAATAGAGACTTCATATAGAAAACAAGTGCAGTAAAGTAACACCATGATGATGCAATAGTTCCTGTGTATGTTCCTCCTCTAGTGCTTGTAGTCCTAGAAGGTAGGACCCATGGAATGGAATAATACCATATATTGCTTCTCCGACGTATACGCCTCCTCAAGTCACATTTTCAAAAAGGCAGGGTCCATCAAGGTGTTCCAACATATACCAATATCTAACATTTTATTATAACTCATATCTTGGTTTCAAAGTGAATTGGTCTAACAATATAACTGTATCATAACGTCTCGACATCTCAACGTCATAAATCACAGTATCTTAATTAATTATATCTCAACTCAGTAATGTGATGTAGTACAAAAGGACTTTACTCACTGCCAAAGCTCAGTTGCAGTCAAGTGACAATAATAGTAGCACGTGATAGTACCAGGTGGTAGGGTGTGAAACGTAGTCTAAACTCAGTTGGTCTAAAATGAGTAGACAACAACGTGTGTTATTATTAAATATTAGAAAATCCCATCTTTACCAATTTTAGTTCATTTAACCATTAACACATGAATCCGTCTTACAAGGCCATATATTCTAAGAAAATGGATACAATAGGACCCTGATCTTAATATATATTTCTCAGGAATATGAACCTCAAAACGCTCGTGCTGTACGAATACATAATTAAGAAAATACTATTGCTATCCTGTCGCCCTGCATAGGTTTGGTCTAAGCTAATAGCTCTCAACAACCAGCCCAAACCCAAAACGTAGCCCACACTTCAGCGTCTTATAGTTACAGAGTCACCTTACGACCATCAAAGGGCCACAGCTAGGTCAAATGTATCATATTACACAAAATTCCATAGAAAGATAGATAAAATAGAAGAGAATACATAGACAGGGGTCATGGTGCCAACCTAATATTTCCAACCCAAGGATGCTATCTAGTGTAGTTATATATCCAGGGATAAGACGAAGCCTACCTATCTTCCACTGAAAATCTAGTTCCAGTTCACGAGAACCATCTTGTCTAAATCTAGAAAATAAGCATATACATGTAATTAAATTCTAATGGTATAATTTATATCAAATTTGGAGCTAGCAAAAAATTGGGTACAAAACATGCCCGTGGGACACCCTAATAGATCTGATAATGAAAGTTACCCAAGGATTCCCAACAACACTAGGAACTCATGCTAGAAAAATGAGCAAAATTCATATATGAATTAGGCTCCAAATAACTTGAGAAGAAAAGAATTAAAAAGGGAAAAAATTATCAAAATATAAGAGTTACAACTGAAATTTTACATACCAAGCACTTGATGTAGCTAATATCTTATATTCAAGACTTAGATGTGGCATTAAATTTTCTTTTGCTTCTAAGCTTCTACTTGTGCTCATATGTTCATGGAGCATTAAATAAAACATTGATTTTTCACTAATGGAAAGAAATGAATAATATTGTGCTCAAATTATAGTTGGGATGACTAACACCATTTTTAATTAACATTTAAGGCAAAAATATTTCTCACTAAATAATGCAAAAAATGATTCAATGAAACCAAACAAGTAAATAATGTAGCCATCCTCTTGTACTTTCCTCGTGGAAGCTACAATGAACACCACCAACCTTTTATTTACTCAATTATATATGTATCCAGGTATTGCATAGGCTTCTGGTTAAACATGTATAACTTTGAGGTATATCATAATCAATAGAAAATTATTTTTAAGAAAACTACCATGTATAATATTAATTTTTCAACATAAATATACCTAATATTTTTATTAGGATACTAATAAAATATAAAACTCTTATAAAATAATATAAACAAATATTTCATAGTTAAAAAATTACTTTATAAATACCCAAAATTTAAGAAAATTAGTAAAATACAATAATAAAATATTTACATTTATTTTTAAAGTACTAGTTAAAAGAGAGACTATTGAGTCTCGCAGGCTTTTACAGTAAGCTACAACTCAACATTTGAATTAGACACCCTCATAAATTTTAATGAACAGCTCGAAGAACCTAAATAAAGGCCCACCTAACCTAAATTCGACATTCTAAAGCTAATGGAACTGCCAAATTTTGAACGAGAGGTTGTGATCATCAAAAGTTGATTGATGTCAAACTTTATTATCCTAAAAGTTTTTATCCCTTCAAAAGAGATAAAGTTGTAGTGAGAGCTCCTAGACCCAAACCAAGGGTCCATCTAGACTAATTTCAACATTTCGAAGCTAATAAAACTGTGGGAATTCAATTCTAAGCTCATCTTGAAGGAATGCTGTCAAAAGTAAATGATTATTTAAGTTCATGCTTTTAAAAAAAGGAAATAAGATACCTCTTACCTGAACTACCAGGGTACCAAACTATTGGTCCCAGAAGGTCAAAATTGACCAAGGACAGCTATCAAAATTCTATAGAATGCCAGAAAACACGCAAACACAAAAATGATAATAAGGGTCATTAAATCATCCACTGCACAAAAAAGGAACTTTCTTCCTCTAATATCACAAAAAGGAAGAAGAAAGTAGCTAAAGGCTCAAAAACCTGCAAATACTACATCTGCATCTCCTCCTAGTTGGCCTTCTCGATCAAATGGTGTCCACACTAAACCTTAATCACAAATATCTCTACGAACCTTAACCTCTTGAAATATCTTTATAGGATAGCAACTAACTCCTCAAAAAATGATAAACTCTTATCCAACAACAGTGAATCCCAATGGAGCACATGCGACTTATCTAAAATATAACACCACAACATTGATACATTAAAGACCGGATGAATGACTGATAATATAGGAGGCAAGGTTAACTAATAGAAAATATCCCCAAATCTCTAATGAATATCA
>JBDJHY010174494.1:0-12247 GCA_039654485.1 Withania somnifera
CGAAGGGACGATTCTCGTGAACCAACCTTGGTCCAACACTATTCAACCCCCCCCCCTTCTAGTGTGGTTACATAATCTAAAATACTCCAACACTACCAGCCTCTCCATCTAATACCTAATCACAAAGAGAAACAAAATTATTATCCTAAAATGAATGCTACCAAATCTAATCTAACAAGGAAGATCTAGCCTTAATAACAACTAACACTCTCCTGGGGTCTGGCAGATCAAGTCTAAACAATAACTAGCCAATGATTGAACCTCCATTGCCAATGGCCTCTCTTAAATTGACAACGATGCTAAGCTACCCATACTGACTGCCTTCCATCTCAAGGCATCTTCCATAATGTTTTCCTTAGGTGGATGTTAGAGACTAGAAATATCATAGTCCCTCGATAACTCAATCCACATGCACTACTTATAATTCAACTCCATCTAGTTCATAATGTACTAAAGAATATGATGGTTAGTAAAGATCCCACACTGGACCTGTACAAATAATGCCTCCAATTTTTAAGTGCAAACACAACTATTACCAACTCTAAGTCATGAGTGGGGTAATTATGTTCATGGAATTTCAGTTGCCTTGATGCATACGTAATTACTCGACCTTGCTACATAAGAACAAAACTCAAACCAACACCAAAAGTATCACAATTCACGAAGAATCCTTGACCCCCCCCCCCCACTAGCAAGGTCAATACTGGGGCTGAAGTTAACAAATCCTTGAGCTTTGAAAAACTCAACTCACAATCATTAGACAACTGAAAAGCAACATCCTTCTTAGTCAACTTATTCAAGGGCACCGTAATCAATTAGAACCCCTCAACAAAACACCGATAATACCCAACTAAACCAATAAAACTCCTAATATCAAAAACAGATGTTGGCCTCAGCTAATCTCGCGCTACCTAATTCTTTTTTAGATTAACTTTAATCCTATACTTGAACACCATATGTCCCAAGATGCAACTGACTCAAACAAAAATTCACACTTTGAGAACTTGGCATAAAGTCAGTGTTCTCTTAGTGTCTAGAGAATCAATCTCAAATTCCGCTCATGATTGAACTTACTCCGAAAATACACCAGTATATCAGCAATAAATACAATCACAAAAGAGTTCAAATAAGGCCTTAACACCCTATGCATCAAGTACATGAAAGCTACTAGAGCATTAGTCAGACTAAAGGACATAACTAGATATTCATAGTGGCCATATTGAACCCTGAAAACTTTCTTAGAATAATCCTCTATCTAAATCCACAACTGGTAGTAAGCGGATCTCAAGTAAATCTTAGAAAACACTGTGCCTCCCTGAAGCTGATTGAATAAATCATCAATACTTGGTATATGATATCTGTTCTTCACTGTGTCTTTGTTCAACTATCGATAATCAATGCATATTCTAACAGTACCGTCTTTCTTCTTCCCAAATAGAACTTGCTTACCCCAAGGTGACACGCTGGAATGAAAAAACCCTTATCTAAAAGATCTTTGAATAGAACCTTTAGCTCTCTCAACTTTGCAAGTGCCAAGCGATAAGGGACAATAGAAATGGGCTTAGTGACATTCTCTAAACCGATAGAAAAGTCATTATCTCTCTCTTGTGGTAGGTCTTGTAGGTCAGTCGAAAATACATCAAGAAAATCAGCAAAAACAAGGACAAACTCATGATTAGGAATGTTGGCCTTAATATCACAAATATAAACTAAATATGCAAAACACCCTCACCCTACTAACCTCTTAGCCTAGAGGCAAGAAATAAACCCTGTCGGAGCATGGCTACTAGATGCCTGACACAGAATTGGAGATAAAGTAGACACGACTAAGGTAACACTCTTGGCATAACAATCTAAAAACGCATGGTGAAAGGACAACCAATCCTTGCCTAAAATGACATCAAAATCAACCATGTCTAAAAGCATCAAGTAAGCCCAAGTGTCTAATCCACTAACAGAGATCATGCATGATCGGGCCACCCGATACACTACAAAAGAATCCCCTACAGGGGTAGAAACACACCTAGATACTGTTAATATGTCATTGGGAAACCCTAAACTAGGAAAAAAATATGATAACACATAAGAGCAAGTAGTTCCATGATCAAATAAGGATGACACATATATAGAACACATAGAAATAGTACCTATGATAATAGCATCCTAGGCCACAACCTCAGGTCTAGTAGGAATAGCATACAACTGTCGATCACTACCATGATGACCATGACCACGACCACCACCCCTACCATGTTGTCCACCTCCATGATAGTCACCCTGTGACCAACCTTTAGCCGGTGGAGGCACTAATCTCAAAGGCTGAACAGAAAAAGGAAAAGGATAACTATTGCCCCTCTAAGGACAAGCTCTGGCATAATGGACCACAATATCAAACTTAAAACATGACCCTTATGGCCCACTCTGTCGGGAACCTCTGCAAGAATTTATTGGAATACCATGCTGCGAAGATCTTGTTCCTATAAATACGATGCTGGATGAGGTTATAAAACCTATAGAGATGCTTGTACTGGCCTGCAAGACTAACCTTGTGCATATTGAAACTGACCACATCCCCTAGAACAAAACCTATTAAAACCACCCTAATGCCTCTGCCTCTTCTCATTGCGATGGAACAACTAACGGTAGAGGGCCTCCATGGAGTTAGCATGATCTACCATGGCCTAAAATGGTACACCATCTGATACTAATAAAGCCAAGTCTACACGGAACCTATCTCTCAACCCAAAAGATATCATTGAACTCTCACCACCTCAGTAGGCATAAAATCCATACCATAAACTGATAATTGGTGGAATCGAGCCTTGTACTCCATCCCAAACATTGATCCCTACTCAAGCTTCCTAAACTACTCCCTCAAGCGCTCTTGCTTGGCCCTTGATACAAACTTTCTCATAAAAACCTCATAAAACTTGGTCCATGTCGACTGAGGTAAACCTGCTAGTCTGTATACCACAAAAGCCCTCCCCTACTGCTTAGTTGCATCACACATATGATAGGTTCTGAAAGCTACACAATGGGTCTTTATGACACCGAGGTTCTTAAAGGACTCCAGTTAGTCGAGGGGGATCCAACCTCATAAATCTAATCCGGAGCTTCTGCTCCAAGTCTTTTATAGTTGTTTGTTGCTCCACTGAAGAAGCAATAATTGGTGTCAAGAGGGCATGTCAGGTGTAGGAATAGCTTCTGGAGCATTATGGGGAATTGCTGCACTAAAGGAAATACAACTGTAGCATATGGTGCTAGAATGGTTGTCTATGTGAAGGAGTTGTTGCAACAGGCACTGGAACAGATGTTGTAATAGTTTCTGCAGCTGGTACTACAATAGGTACTGCAGGCACTAATAGGAACTCTAGGATAGCAGAAAGAGTAGGAACCTATTCTAGTACTCTGGCAGGAACTCTGGTGGTCTTCTTTGCTACTGGAGAATGTGTACGAGCCATCTGCAAAAGGGTGAGTACACTGAGTGAGGAAATTTCAAGAAAGAAGTAAAGATGTACTTATGAAACAAGATTCAAAAGAAAGAGTTATGTTGCTACATGTCACTATAGCCTCCCGAAGATAAGAAACGGACGTCTCTGTGCCAATCCATAAGATTCTACGAGACAATGGTTCTGTACACTTCCACCGATGAACCTATGGCTCTAATACCAATTTGTCACGACTTGATTTCTTGGATTATGATGGCACCTACTATGCCACCAGTGAGAGAACCAACCCTGTAGTCCCAAGCCATTGCGGAGGAATATTATCTCAAAAGACAAAAGCACAATAATAATAAATAATATATGAATGAAGCCGAAATATAAATAATCAATAATTCCCAAAACCCGATATCAATGTAATATAAAACCTATAAGTACAGAACATGGAATCAAATGTCTGATACAAATATATCTCCGAAAAAACATGGAGATCAATCAATACTGAAGAGATATAGGAAAATCTAGATGCCAAGCTCACTCTGGGTCTCTGAAAATGAATATATTCTGCACAAACAATGGTCTAAATTAAGGTCCAGCACCTGTACTTGGATCTACACATAAGAAAGTGTAGTATGAGTAGAAGTTGTCGAAGCAACCCGTACCCAATAGGCTTTGAGGGACCACTACACATATAATAATAATAATAGGACTAAATAATTGAATACAATAAATAGGGTTACAGAAGAAAATAGTACATCATGGAAGCTAGCTACTCAGGTAGGAATCAAGTAATAAGTAAAACATGTAATCGCTAGCTAATAACATAACAAGATTTCAAGAAATGAAGAATGACATAACCAGAATCCTTGCAGCAATATATATGAATAATAATAATAATTAATTAGGAGACAAGTAGGAGATAGGAAAAGAGTATGGACAGTATACCGGTAACCTCAAGTAAGGCAAGAAAGATTGATAAGATGACAAAATGCACAATAACCCACATAATCAGAACTATCCAGTAAGTATAATACCAATTGAGTAGTAATGACAATAAAGTAATAAACATATAAACAGGTGAATCTGCCAATATGTAATGCAGCATACACAATAAACACACTAATCTGATGGCCTCCCTTATGACCAGGGGTGCACTGAGGAAACTAAGTGCAGATAAGTAAATACACACCATGAAGTAACCAATCCTCTATACATTTCTCCTTTGGTACCTGTAAGCCCAGGTGGTAGAATACATTGAAGTCTACCCTAAGTGCTCCCAGTATATCGCTATTCCATCCTATACCCTATCTACCTCTTCGTAACCTAGAGTCAATATCCATGGAGGTGTGCCAACCACGTACAATGTCTAACATCATCATAATCTCACATCCCATACCATAAGCCTCACAGGTACCAAATATGGCATTCAACACCTTATATATATATACCAATAGTCTTAGTAAGTCACAACAACAACCAGTCATGGCATCCCACGCCTCAATAGTCGTAATGTTGGTTGGTTATGGCATCTCACGCCTCAATGTCATGTATCACAAAGTGCTCAAAGAAACTATATCAATAATCCTCTAAACCAATATATGTGATAGTATTGGAAAGTTGTACTCACTGTTGTACATCAACGGATTCAAATGCTAGCGATTGCACTCACTGGCGAACAAAGTCTATCTCAAGTCCCACCATTAATTATTCAAATGATATTTCATAGTGCCAGGGTGTAAATATTGGGCTAAAACAAATAGAAATAGTAATATCGGGTGCTCGGTACATCACTGAGTCTACAATAGTTAAAAGGTCATTTACATATATTATCATTAGAATTCTCTAATATATTAGTTTATTCCATTATCTATCATCATTACTAAAATCAGTGTTTAGTCTTCACAGCTCAATAAACATATGGTTATACTGGCCCAGTTCCAATGCACTCTCAATAGAGCTAATGGCCCAACCTCTCGTATAATGCATGCACAGATCTCAGTAAGTAAACATGAACTAATAACCACCTATGCCTCGCACAGGTACCACTAGAAAAATGCTAGGTCACATGCAATTTATTAATCTAGAATTATACATTAAAATTGTAAAATGAGAGATTACTAAAAAGTAAAATGGTCCTAAAGAGGAAGGATTTACCGTACTACTTTGGACATAAATGATAAAATAAAGAAATCATGACTAGGGCATCAATGGAGGGAAAACCTCAATTTTCATTTAATTAAATGAATGAAATTACTTATCGAAGGTGAGGAAGATGGATGAAATCTTCAAGGAACTTTTCTACAGATTTTGGGGAAGTTTTCAATGCTAACCACCCCAAAAGTAGGGAGAAAATGACAGAAATATTAATGAAATAATTAACCAAAAATGGGTTGGAAAGTGAAACAATATTCCTCAGATACTGATTTATTGGCCACTTATGCTGATAAATCATCATTTTCCTATCACATGGAATTTTAGGCAAACATCAATTTAACCATAAAAATGCTGATAAATCGGTATTCCCTAAAAGGGAGATGCCTCTACAGTAACCGATATATCATTCATTTAACTGATAAATCGGTATTCCCTGTGACTGGACACCCTAGGGGAAAGTGTCGATTTATTAGTATGAGTGATTTATTGAGACCTATCAATTTATCAGTAAATTTTTGATTTATCAAACACCGATAAATTTGCACTTTGACTGATAAATTGATCTATGCCTACACCAGCAAAACATCAAATTTTAGAAATTTTAACTAAGGGTTCAAAAATGAAAGAAAGTCTAATTTTGGTAAACCAAATATGTATCTTATATGAAAACATTTTGCAGACTCAACAGAGTCAAAGAAACTTACAGCAGAGGTCGTTTGAGAGAAAAAATGACCCCCAAACAAAAACTTAGTTAATATGAGTAACTTTAAACTTTTCACAAACCAACTCAAATCGAGCACAAACACCTTAGGAAGTGTACCATGGATCAAACTAACCTACATTCAAAATTTTTGAATTGATAGAAACATCAGAAATCCATTTTGACACTCCAAACACAAAATTACAACTCAAGCTCATAATTAGGACTTAAAATTAACTAAAATCCATGAACAAGCATAAATTGCAAATGAAAACCCTGAAACACAAACTTAAGGTTAACCCTTACTTTGTTTGTCATTTCCGGAGCTAATGGAACTATCGGAATTTTATTCCAAAATCATCTTGAAGAAAAGTTGACTTTAGTCAATGAGTACTTAGTTTTATGCTCTAAAATAGACAATTTGATATATTTCTCAATCGAGTTTCCAGGGAATCAAACTATAGGTCCCAGTAAGTCATAAATGACTTGCGCAACTACTAAAATACAATAGAATGAAAAATGTCATATACTTATTATAAATGTACATGAGGGTCATTATAAATTGGATCCCTCCACGAACCTTCTATCCTGGGTGAACATGTGTGACATACTAGGTTTGTGCACAGCCTGGGGAAGAGGTTTGATAAGAAGGAGTGGCACATGGGGAAGACTTGCATGGATCTTTCCTACTGAGGTTATACACTGGGGAGGGTGCATACGAGCACTGTTTACTTTTTATAATCCCTTTACATTACATTCTTAGTTCTTGTCTATACTCTTCGGGATTACGAGGGGATTCCAATTAGATTACTTATATGCTGGTGTACCATGTTGCTAACTAGGGTTGTTTTGGTTACTTACCTTACTTTATTTGCAATTAGTATATCTCATTGCATGTATGGTATTCTCTTTTGTGGTTCTTTTTTATGGTGTTTATGTTAGAGCTCCAGGTACATGTCACATTATTCATGGTTTGTCCATGACATTGGCCATTATGTTCATATATTGATAGATGATGTTTCACTACACTTACCTTTTTTAACTACAGTTACCTCTTTTTTATGGTTCATTAAGTGTTATTCAGTATTTTCTTTTAATCACTCTTTACCTTTCTTTATGCTTATTTTTACCAATTGGTCTATTATGTTGGTTACCCATTATTTTTGGTACTCATGCTTAATTTGTGCATCTTCTTGTGATGCGGATCTTGGTACAAGTAATATCGATTGCGCGAGTTATTTTGAAGTTGTTTTTGGAGATAAGGTGAGCATTCGCCGTTTATGCTAGATAGTTTTCCCTCTGTCATCAGAGTTATCCTAGTTGGATCTGGATAGTTGTTTTGTAGTTTTATCCCCTTTATGGGTATTCTTTTGTACTAATTTGTACATAGATGCTCAAAATCCATGATACCAGGTTATAGGGTGTTTTTTTTGTTATGTACTTTTTTCCTATTTTTCTTTTTTTATTCTTCTTTTCCTCTTTTCATTTGGCACTTAACACTGATCTGTCTCTATATGCTCTAGGTCAGGGATAGGCTTGTCTACAGGTAGGATGTAGATACCATCATAAATTTTTTTGTCGTGATAGAATGGTATAAGATCTCTAGGTTCATCGATGTTTGTAGTGTGGGAGCAAGTGTCTAGTATAGTCCAGCAAATTGGTATGTAGTCGATGGTATCAAATGATTAGGAGGCTATAGGGTAATATTTCAAAAATATCCTTACTTCTTGACTCCTTATATATTGTACGATCATCGGGCTTCTTATTAAGTTGTTCGACTTTGTTCCTTTCACATGACTAGGAAGAGGCACTCTGTGGCACTAGAGAGGTTTCTACATGCATTCCAAGAGTTTTAGAATTAGTGTCGAGCATCAAAGGACTACCCTATTATCTACAGCATTTGGAATTGCTCGAGATACAAAATGAATTACTATTACACCTATCCTTGTAATGTCAGTGGTTAGACGGGATTACTAGTTGGTGCCTCAAAGGAAGGGTCATATATGGATGAGTTTGATGGTTTCTAGCAGAGGTCTTCCACTATCTAGACCTATGTGGATAGATTTTATAAGATGTTTAGGCATAACCCCGCATATTATCCCATGTGGTATTGAGACAAACCTTCGGACACATTTTTAGACAGTTGATAAACTGTGAAAAGTTTTTTTATAAGGCTTATGGGGTCAGTGGTTAGGGAGTTTGTTAGCAAGCAAGGGTTGGTAATGTTTCCTCAAAAGATCTAAGGAGTAAGAATCTTGGAAGTTGCTTCATGTATGGTGAGTTTGGGCATGAGGTTAGGGATTCTCCTTCCTAGCAACCTGTTACCACAGTAGCTTGGGATGAGTAGCCAGAGTTCAGGTCAAGGATGTCTAATTTTTCTTTCAATTATAATGATTTTTCAGAGATACCCGATCTGTTGGTGGATGGTATGATAGAAAGAGATTTCATTAGAAGAAGAAGATTCTATAGGGTCAGTCTAGTCAGCCTGTTTAGACATTTTCTTGATTTACCGATAGAGGCTAGGGTACTTAGTGCAGTCACCCTGTTAGGAGTACATATTTAGGTTTATAGGACTGTGGTGGCAAGAATTATTTAGTTAGTAGTCCCAGTTATACTAGAGCCTGGGGTTGTTAAGAGTATGGTGAGCTGGTCACTGGGTTAGAGAGTGTTTACAGCATTGAGTCATTCAGCCAACAACAGTTGTAGCCCATCTCAGTCGCAGGCAGAGCTGGTAGTAGTCATGATAGTGTGTTTTTTTCTTGCAGAAGGCTTAGTTCTATGGCTAGGGAGTTCCCCAGTTGTAGGTGTATTAGTCAGGTTAGTTAGAAGACTCTTTCAGTGATTTTTCATTCTTTAGTTTGTAATCTCTGTTAGGGTGTTCCAGGTGACCTATAGTTGGGCTCTATTTATGACACTATTTTATTCTATTCACTTCTTAGTTGGCATATGTTGATTTGAGTGTGATTTTAGTTATTTTCTTGCTTAACTTATTTGTGAAAGATCACGTGGTTTTACACTTATTGGTGTTATGTCATAGAGTTGGTGTAGGCCTTGCTTTTAGTGCTTGATTGTTCATCGCCCTCAGTTATATAGTTCTCTGATGGAATATGGGCTGTGATTCCCATTGGATGAGCTGGGTATTCTATTTTATTGCATGGGTTCATGTGATTTCTTATTATGCTATAGCTTGTATGATTTAGAGATTGAGTTTTTTTAATTTAGGTAGGCATCACCGTATCTTAGTTGAGGTTTGAGCGCCCTTGTATCATCTTACCCTGAGTGGTTGATTTTATTTGTAGGTTCCTTTTGATTCCCTATATATGAGAAGTGAAACCTTTTTAGTTGTGCATCCTAGTGGTCATTTTGGATTTCTTAGATAGTTTAGCCTGTAGGAGTTATGAGAATGTAGAGTTAGGCCTTATGTTGATAGATGGATTTAGTGAAGTTTTAAGGCATGGCTATGTTAACATGTTCTCCCTATATATTGGATAATCATGCCATGATCATACCTTAGCTACCATTATATTTTTGAATGGTGATGGGGATCTTTAGGCCCTTGTCGACTATGATCTGTATCGCATTCAGATCAGGCAGTTAGTTCCACGAGGGTGCTACTTAGCCTTGCGTGTTTATACTCTTTATTCTTGTGGGTAGATGCCTTGTTATCCTATGGTGATCTTTTTACCGATCACAAACTGTTCGGTAACTCTAGCTTGTGATCCGAATTATCTACGACTTTTATTGGTCAATCCTTGAGAAACATAGTAGGTAGGTCTTGTGAGTAAATTTCTTGGTCCCTTTTGTTTAATTTATCTTGGTCTTAGATTGGTTATTGAAGATCTATCTTTGCCCTTAGCCTATGTCTGGTCTAAACGGTGCATCATATTTTACCTTTTGGGTTCTCCTAGTTATTATCTTCTATGATCATGGGCATGTAGCTATTTTGGTAGGAGATAATGCTCCTTTAGTGGTGGATCATGGTTCTGGCATTCCATAAGATCATGTCCGTCAGGTGATGTATTGCATTTTTAGTATTAATCAGTTGATATGATTGTGTAATCTTGGCCTTGTGAGTAGATACTAATTTGGTTTTTTGCTAAAATGTGGTTAGAACAGTGATTTTTTTATATTGGGTTTGTAATTCATCTTTATAGATGTTTTTTATATATGGGAGTCAGGAGTCTCTCAGGTTCTGAGTTATGAGTACTTGGATTCAGTAAGTTCTAATAAGCTGGAATTCATCCTTATTTTCAGTTTTATGATGAGCATTGGCTTTGGGTATCTAGATTTTGGGTAGCGCGGTGAATTGGTATATTATACTGTTTTAGAAATGAGATAATGGAAGTTAATACTATAGTTGTGACCCGAGGTTATTGACATTATATGAGTAGGATGACAAAGTACCTTGGGTTGGTCACTCTTTTGAGTTTCAGATGTCTTTTCTGCTTCATTCCTAATTGATTTCAAAATTGGTGGGTTGGTTTTGCTGCTCAAGGTGCAAATAGTCATTATGATTTTATTCTTTAGGTCATGAGTAGGAGTGACCATGTGGTCAAGGACAATTGTGATTTGTGGTGCCTTGTATAATTAGCTGATTGGTATCGATAGCTTTTAGATTCAAAATATTGTGATTCTATTGGTCGATTATACCATGGGGATCGTAGTTTTGGGATATCTGTTGCAGAGCTCTGTTAGGTTATGATGATGTGTTATGGATGGATACTTGCTTTTATGGTTCTAGAGTCGGTGACCTTTTTCAAACTATTTTTCATAAACCCTATTATAACGGATACTTTATACGTCTGGCTATAGCGAGGATGTGCAAAGAGCTTTTCTATTAGGTATGTTCTTGAGGTTCCTCACATACACAGGATTCTAGTTTTTATCATTTTACATAGAGGTACTGAGTTCACACCTTGACGTTTGAAGGGTAGTACAGAGTGGATTTCCATCCACAAACTAAAAGCCAGTCCAAGCAGATCATTTGGGTATTGTATGATATACTACGACCTTGTACTTTTGAGTTTTATCATAGTTGGGGTTGAAACTTGGACTTGGTAGATTTTTAGATAATGATAATTGATATTCCAGTGTTCAAATGGTACTATTCGAGGTTTGGTAGGGTAGTCATTGCATATCACTGATTGGCTGGTATAGTAGTATAGGGACATAGCCTCAGACTTTGAATTTTATTCAAGATGATACAAAGAGAGTCAGACCAATTTGTCTTATATTTCAGATAGCACATGGCAGACAAAGAATCTACACAAATTTTAGACTTAGACTTTTGAGTTTAATAATGAGTACTTTGTGTTTTTATAGGTTCATCGGACCATATTAGATTATTTAGTGGAGTAGTGATGTTACATATAGATTGGTGCTACCTCCATAATTAGTAGTGGTTCACCCTATTTTCCATATCTCCATGCCTTTTTGTTATATCTCATGCCTCTCATGTATATTTCATCATAAGTTAGTTTAGTTGGATGATCGGTTAGTTTGCGTCGAGTAGCCTAAGGCCATTATTGATAAAAGGAGTGGAACATCTCAAGTCCAAGGATATTTTTTCTATTAGAGTTCATTAAGCATGTTATGTAGTCCAAGAAGCCATTGGGAGATAGAGATAATCATGTGAGCCTTGCATTCTTATTTGTTTTAGACTTTAGATACTCCTTGCTTCCTAAATTTTGTAGATGAAAATTTCTTTAGTTACGGATATTTCAACAAGGGGCTATTTCCATGATTTTTGTGATTTTTCTGTATTTAGAGAGTCTTTCTAGCTTTCGTAAATAATTTGTGACTCTTTGGGACCGATAGTTTGAATCCCTGGCAATTTTATAGATTAATTACTTTATATATTTAGCTTCATTGGACCTTACTCATCTTATACAACTTTGAATAATCTTTTTGTAGATTCATGTGAGTCCGAAAAATCAATTACATAAAGATT
>JBDJHY010174504.1:0-12247 GCA_039654485.1 Withania somnifera
GATAAAATGGCATCCCCCCCTTAATACTAGCAAGTCACCTGTAGGTACCGATTTATCAATCACCTAGACAATAAATTGGCATTCTCTGAGATCAATAAAACATTAAAAGGTTCCAATTTATTAGCTAAATGTCCAATTTATCAGTCACTAATAAATCAGAAGTATGACTGATAAATCGATCTGTGTATACTCCAGCAAAAACAACACTTTCAAAAGTTTGAACTAAGAGTTCAGAAATGAAAAAAAGTCTAATTTTTGCAAACTAAATATATATCTTATGTGAAAAACACATTTTAGAATCAATGGAATTGAAAAAACATACATCGTAGGTTGTTTAAGAGAAAATGACCCCCAAACTAAGACGTAGCCAAAATTAGTAAATTTCAACTTTTCACCAACCAACTCAAATTGCGCACGGACATCTTGGGTAAATGCCAAAGTAATCTAAATTCACCATTCTAGAACTGATGAAAATGTCAAAAATCCATTTCCACACTCTGAACATCAAAGTACCACTCAAGCTCTAAATTAGGCCTTAAACTTAACCAAAACCCACAAATTAGCACAAATTGCAAACGAAAACTCTGAAACACAAACTTAAGGTCAATTTTGACTATTTTTGCCATTTCGAAGCTAACAAGAATGTCACAATTTAATTTTGATCTTGTCTTGAAGGAAAATTGACTTTAGTCAATGAGTACTTAGTTTTAGGCTCTACGACAGGCAATTTGAGATATTTCTTAACCTAGACGCCAGGGAACTGAACTACCAGTCCTCGCAAGTCATAAATGACTTACGAAAACTACTAAAATTCTTTAGAATGCAAAACATTGTGTATTTATCATAAATAACCATAAGGTTCATTACAATGGTGAAATAATTTGTCTTCCTTACTATAAAAGATGGTATATTTCATTTAGCAATGTTACTTTTGGATTGTCTATTTTGAATGCACTAGTTGAGACCAAAAAAATATGTAGCCTTGATAGGTTTATCTTTATTAATTGTTTATCAGTACCCCTCCTTTTTTATAGTTATATCCATCTACAAACAAATATACCTACCTCTACAAGGTGATATTTCTTACAAATTGGACAAGTGAGTCTATTTATATATACACATCAAATTATGAAATAAATGCATGAAAAAAGATATTTTTATTATGCTAAGCGATTGCGAGAAACAGACTACGATCGCAATGAGTAATTAGTTGGCACCAAATGACAATAATTTCAGCTAAAACTTGGTATTTCAAATGATGGTTCGAGATGGGTTCGGAATTCCATAAACATAAACCAAATATGTAAATTGTATAAAAACTTCATTTTTGACTCAACGATGCAGATAAAATTTTTATCTGAGATTATTTTGATGAAATATTTACTAAGTTAAACCCTTAGTCCCAATTATATAAATTCCAATCGACTACTCTAAATAGATTCAGTTATCCCGATACTGAACATACACTTCACCTAACCCAAATTCGATATTCCGGAGATGATGGCGCATTTAGTTTTTTAATATGAGGATTTGATCATCAAAAAACAACTTAATTCAAAACCTTGGATTCCAAAACACATAAAACACAAAAGATAAAGTAAATTCACAACAAAGTCTTCCAACCACAAAGAGTCCGAATAGACCAAAATCCATGTTCTAAATCTAAAGGAATTGTCAAACCTCAATTCTAATTTTATTTTGAGGGAATGTTAACCAGAGTCAATGATATCTAAAGTAAGAGCACTAGGTTCATGACTCCCAAGATAACTAAAAGTTGCATTCATTAGTGTCATGTTTATGGGTGTGAAGCGTGCCACACTTATGAAGGAGAGGCTATAGAGCACTTTACGAAATATTTCCCTTCTTTCATAGAGTCTCAGTTCTTATTCTTTGAATTCTTATTCGATACATTTATAGGTTATGCCCCCACAAAGAGGTAGTGGTCATACTAGGGCCAAGGTACGTGCTAATTGCAAGAATCATTCTCCTCCACAATATCCTCCCGCTCCACCTACTTTAACTAATCAACCCATATCTATCCATGTTGTTCAGTCTCGTCCATAGAATAGTAAGATTTTAATATAGATTTTTGTGATTTTGTCAAGTCGTTATCTCAATTAACGAATAATTAGTTGACTTGGCAGGTAGTAGTCCCTGCTAATCCAAATTATAAGGGATGAAAAATAAAAAAAGAGAAAGAGGGAAAATAAGACGATTTTGACCCACCCTTCTTGTAGTTGTTGTGGTAAGCATCATTCGGGTGTGTGTGTTTAGGGAATGAAGGGTTAGTTTTATTGTGGCGACATAGGTCACAAGTTGAGAGATTTTCGTTCAGTCAGATAATGCATAGGATTGACCAGTACCTAAACCAATCTTTTGCACAATACAGTCATCCAAGTTAGAGATTTCCTCATATATAGGTATTTTTCTAGATTCATTATTATATGCACCTGTAGTTCTCATACCCCTATACTTGTGTTTTTGTGAGTGTGCTAGTTTAGAAAATAAGGGTGATGAGGGAGAAAAATATTATGAGTATGGTATTAAGGAAGAGAGAGGCTAGGGTGAAGTATATACATGTATGATTGACTTGCTATGTGCAAAGGATCGAATAAGAGTGTAGTATATAGAACCCCTAAGTTGGGTAGAAAGACTATCATGAACTGGTTTCTCAGTTCATGTGGGCACATACAACCTACCGTAGGAGAACCATCTAAGAAGAATAGAAGGAAAAACTACTAACTAAAGGTAGGAGATAAATGCATAAATAAGAAAAGAACATGTAGAAGTCAAATATGATAAAAGAAATCCCCAAAACCTGGTGTACTAGTACATGGCCACTAAAGAGTAAATACAAGGTGTCATATAAATACAACATCTATCTTAAATATAAAAAATAAGTAGAAACAGTAAACAAGGGAAAGATAAAGTGAGACACTAATGCAAAATATCACCCTCTACCTGAGATTCTGAATAGCAACAAAAACAATAGGAATTGTGTTGCTCATATGTACTAAAATCTACTCCATAAAGATGCAGAATGTAGTATGAGTACCAACTCAATGGGTACCCAGTAGGCATCCTTTCTCGATTAAGATCATATAAGAAATAAAAGAAGTAAATAACAAATAATGAAGGAATAAATTGCAGAATAAAATAATATGAAGAAACTAGGTAAATCTAGTTACAAATAAGGTAGAAGTAACAAGGAACAAATGACAAATCTAGATAACAATAGTAGTAGGAGAACTCGGATAAAGAGATAGTGACAGACTTCAGTCCTTACAACATATAATCAAAGAAAAAGTGAATAAGGGCGATGTACCTGTAACCTCAATTAAAGAAGAAAGGACAAGGCATAATCAAATGGAACACATATATAAACTGAGCTTTCTAAGCAAGGTGTAACTAAAATAACCACCAAGTACTCAAATTGAATAGGAAGATACGGAATATAAATTAAATAATACAAATAATACTCGTTGGCATCCTATTTTACCAGACGATATTTCCAAGAAAATTGGTGTGGAAATTAATACAGACATAAGCATTCTAAAAGTAAATGCTTATGATCCTCCTCTGGTACCCCTAGGTTTGACAGGCAGAACCAACAAAAGGAGTATCGAGTAACCAGTAGACATATGTGTGCTATTAAGGTCATAGTACTCGGTGTCAGGTTTAATGCCTAGTCTAAAACAAGTTTACGAAAAGAGGAGTACCAAGTAACACATACACAATTGGTTCTAAAATAATTGAAGAAAAACCATGAAAACAACCCATTTTTAGATAAAGAATCTATTTATTAATCAATTTTATATTATTATTATTAACTAATAACAGCAAAAATCTTTATCATCACTTTCATAATTAGAATCTTATAGTAATTCAAGTTATCAATATCTAAAAATGGACCCTCAAGGCCAATTAATATTTGAAAAGGGCCATCAAGAGCACGCAAGGTTCAAAAATAAATGATACTGAGATCTTGTCCATAAACAGTGGAAATTAGTGTATAAAGTATAAATTTCATGATGATGACATGCATAAATGATAACATGCACAATCAAAATCAAGATCATAAAACGTCCTATCGGCCCTGCAAAAGTTGGGGATCGCTATAACACATAATAATCAATAGTTATCCAAATTTGGGACTCACAGAAGTTACTCGTAATCCCATATTTATGTCCTAGAGTCAAAGAGTACCACTCAAGGTGGTCATGGGGTAACTATAGTGATAAAACAATACCGATATCAAAAATAAGAAGCAAACTATAATAGTCGATAGGGTCAAGAGTGCCAACCTATAATTACCAACCAAAGGATGATAAATAGTAATATTATTTAAATATAATGTCATGACCAAAAAATCCAGATCATGATAGCGTCTATAACCCTTCAATAGACAAGCCTAACCCTATAGTCCAGAGCCATATGCAATGGGCTATAGACACTCAAATCAAGCCAACAATAGTAAACATAGGCAAGAAAATAAGTAAAGGTAGAAGTAGAAGAAAATGATATAAAACCTGGTGTCAATAGAAAATGGATCTACTATACAGAGTATCCAAAAAAAATATATACAAGAAACCACTACAAAAGTATAAACGACACAGGGCCTACTGGGAACAAAATAAAGTAGGTTATCATTAAGGAACTCATGATCATATCGGACGACAAAGCTCATCATAATCTCCGTAAATCATTGCATCTGCCCCACATGATCATGGTATCTCCGATAACCCCTGCTGGTACTTGCATCACAAAAATGGTAAAAAAATGCAGCAAGAGTACCAAACAAGATACCCAGTAGGCATCATAGGCCGATCGAGCTAAAAATAATGTTCCAGTAAATAAGGTAAGGAAGTAAAAAAGGCCAATGATAATATAAAGCAGTAAAAACTAGCAGGTAGTGCAAAAAATTAATAGTAATCGGCGAGCTAAACTATCATCAGGGCATAAGAACAGTTCAAAAGGAGATCATGATGGACATGTACAAGCATGTAACAATATTTGAAAACCCAAAATTGAAGAAAGTGAATGTACCTAGGCTCTAGATAATCCGTTACTTAACCAAACATGCTTGTCCACCCCAAATACATAAAACACAGCTAGTTAAGTACAGGAAACAAACACACAAAACCTAAGTAACGTTCCATACCAATGGTAAGTACAAACGGTTCACCTAAAACCCACTCTGACTCCTTGCTTAAGCCCGATGGGCACAAATAAAAGAAAAATAGGCATACAGAGGCGCTGGAAAGTAATAAAACACTATCACAAGATACAAATGGTATCTTATACCAAAGGCATATGGCATGTCGCTTCCTAACTCTGGGTCTGCATCATCAGTATCGATAGAGGAAAATGGTATCAATCAAAGTCTATGATGCCTACTTGGTACCTTGTATCATGTTATATTTTTGTACTATTTTTATGGTGTAAATACTTTTAGGTGTTATCGGATATGTCATGATCATACAGGGTAGATGAAATGATTTGGGGAGATTACAGTGAGCTTTTTCGTCTGAGATGATTGTGATTTCCTTGATGATAACCTGCTTTATTTTATTCCTAGCAGGCCATGTGTATTTTGTACTCTTGAAGGGGTTTCTTGTATATATTTTCTTTTGGATACTCTGTAGAGTAACTCTATTTTCCATTGACACAAAGTTTTGGGATATGGGTTGTATATCATTTTCTTATGCTTCCGCCTTTACTTATATTCCTGGCTACGTCTCTATTGTTGTCTTGATTTGAGTGTCTATAGCCCATCGCATGTGGATCCTAGATATAGGGTTAGGATTGTCTACTAGAGGGTTGTAGATGCCATCATGACCCATATTTTCTGGTCATGACAGAGTGGAATCATAGCTTAGGTTCACCGATTTCTCTAGAATTGGAGAAAGTACCTAGTAGAGTCTTGTGGATCGGTACATAGATGTCTACATCCAATCTTCAAGAGGCTATAGGTTACCTTAGGAAAAACCGTCTTCCATTAAATCCTATCATGAATTTTAATTTGTGATTCTTCTGGATCTACTATGGCATATGCTCAATAGCACCTCCTGCACTACCGTCAAAGCCATTACAGCCACTGCCTGCTACATTTCGAGATCTACTATGGCATACTCGATAGCACTACGAAAGAAAGGCCATAATCTTCTTCCTAGGAAGCGGTGTAGGGTGTACCACCTCCCCTCTCATTTGGATCTCCAGCACCCTACTAGTTGCACCATTTCAAGATGTTTTCCCTACTTTTAAAGTAGCACCAGTTCTTGTCATGACTACCTTTGAGGTGCGGACGATGCTGGATCACTTTCTACAGATCACCCCTGCTAGATTCTCAAGATCACATTCGAAGGATCCCCATGAGTTTATCACTATCTATGAAGCATCTACATAATTTAGAGCTTATGAACTGACATGGGGTAGAATTTACCTTAGTTGAGGGTGTTGCTAGTCAATGATGGTAATTATTTTGGGACCGTAGAATGTGAGTGTCAGCTCCATCCCTATGGAGATAGTTCAGTTAGGCATTTCTAGCACATTGCATGCCCGAGAGCATTCGTGACACATCACAGAAGCAGTTTGAGAGGTTGAGGTAGTGTTGTATGACGGTGACAAAGTATGAGGGATGGTTTATTAATTTGTCTAGGCATTCTATAGACTTGATATCTACCAAGAAGGAGAGGCCTCTTTGCTCACCAAATGAGGCCTGACTTGCAGGGCTATGTTGAGTTGCTTCTGGTGCTACAAAAGTCATTTTAAAATATTTCTGACAACGACCATTGTATGGAGATTTTGACTCATTAATCCTAATGGCATAGCGAGAAAAGATAGTGCCACCAGTGCAGGTTTTCAGGATATAGGATAGAGGGTCATGATTTTGGCTAGCAGAGATAGTCTAGCAGATATTATCAGGCCTCTCTTTAGGCTTCTGGTAGTGGGTCAAGCAGTCATCCAGCTAGGGGTATAGGTTCAGGTTCACAAAGTTAGTCTAGGGCCAGAGATAGTTATTACGAGGGTAGGGAGAAGGGCCACTATGACAGAGACTTCCCCAGGGTCCCCAAAGATTTTTTTAAAGGGGTAAATTTAAGTGAGGGGATAAGGGACACTTTTCTAGGGATTTACTTCATCATAGGGCCACTCAAACGATAGTCGTGCCAATTTATTCGGTATAGGTAGTTCCATGAGTTAGAGGTGGTATGCCAGCAACAGTGGGGATTGGGGGTGGTGGTAAAGGGGACATAAGTAAGGATGGGGATGCATAGCAGGGCGGGGGTTTATGATAGCTCTACACCATTCCTGATAGGGCCGAGGCTTAGGCCTCCAATGTAATTATTATGAGTCTGTTTTCTGTTCCTGGGCATTCTACATTGACTCTATTTGATCCAGATTCTATTTTTTCATATATATCTATATACTTTGCTTCAGAATTGGGTGTTGATATTGAGCAGTTTCCTTTACCCTTGTATGTATCCACCCCAGTGGGTACGACCCTAGTGGTGAATTAGGTATATAGCTCCTGTCTGGTGACCATTCAGGGTGACAACACCGTGGTTGATTTGATTGAGCAGGATATGTTAGCCTTTAATATGATTTTAGGCATGGACTAGTTTTCCACCTATCATGCGGTCTTGGATTGCTAAGCCAACACCATGACCTTGTCCATTCCTAGTGTTCCCTTATTAGTATTGTGCGGTCTGACTAACTGCTCATTAATTCAGGTCATATCCTATTATCGGGCTCATATACTTGTTGCTCGCAGTTGGTATGCATATTTAGCCCATGTTAGAGGTGTCAATGTGCATTCCCTTTCCTTGAGTTTGTGCCAATTGTTAGTGAGTTCGTTTATATTTTTGTTGTCGATCTTCCTAGCCTCCCACCAGCACGTGATATAGATTTTTCTATTGAGGTCGAGCTGGGCACCAGACCCATTCCTATCCATCCATATCATATGGCCCAATTTGATCTTCGTGATTTGGGGTTCAGTTGCTGGATTTTCTTGATAGGTGTTACATCTATCCTAGTGTATCTCCATGGGGTGCCCCAGTGTTATCTGTAAAGAAGAAGGATGGGTCCATGTGGATGTGTTTTATTATAGGTAGCTGAACAACGTAACTATTAAGAATAATTATCCTCTACCACGTACTGATGATTTCTTTAATCATCTTTAGGGATCCACATTGTTCTCTAAGATTTATTTGAGGTCTGGCTGCCACCAGTTGAGGATTCAGGCGGAGGATGTCCTAAAGAAACTTTTAAGATGAGGTGTGAGCATTATGAGTTTTTGATGATGTCATTTGGGATGAATAATGCCCCTTTAGCCTTCATAGACTTAATGACTTGAGTGTTCAGACCTTATAATGACTCATTGGTGATTGTTTTAATTGATGACATACTATTTTACTCATGCAGTTGAGTTGCGCTGAGCATGAGGAGTACCTGAGAGTTGTGTGACAGAATTTGAGATCTGAGGAACTCTATCCTAAGTTCTAAAAGTATATTTTTGGCTATATTTTTTCTCTTTTATTAGCAACATGGTGTCAGGTGGTGATGTTAGTGTCGATCTAGCTAAGGTTGCAGTAGTTTCTGATTGGCCTCGACCTACTTCCATTACTGAGATTCGTAGCTTCCTAGGGTTGGCTGGGTATTATCATTGCTTTGTTCAGGGTTTCTCCTCCATTATGGCCCCCATGACTAGAATTACATAGAAGGATGTGCTTTTCCAGTGGTCATCTGACTGTGCATCCAGCTTTTTTAGGCTAAAGGTGTTACTGACTAATGCTCTCATTTTTGTTCTACCAATTGAGGGCCATCCTTTTACAGTTTATTATAATGCTTTGGGTGTCAGGTTGGGATGTGTATTGATGCAACGGGGCTATGTCATAGCATATGCATCAAGGAAGCTAAAGGATCACGAGCCAAACTACCCCACCCATGATTTGGAGTTGGCAGCGGTGGTTTTCGTGCTTATGATTTGGAGGCACTACTTATATGTGGTGCATTGTGAGGCTTTTACCAATCACCATATCTTGCAATATATTTTGAGTCAAAATAAGCTTAATTTGAGACAATAGAGGTGGGTTAAGATCATAAGGACAATGATTTGGGTATCCTCTACCATCGGGGTAAGACTAACGTGGTTACTGATGCCTTGATCCAAAAGGTGGTGAGTTTGAGTAGCCTAGCTGCAGTTCCTATTTCTGAGAGACCATTGGCTCGGGACATCCATTTCTTGGCCAACACGATAATTAGATTGGATAGTTTGGCATCGGAGTGGATTATTGAACATATTGAGTCTAGATCGTCCGTATCTACTTAGATTCATCAGTTCCAGTACAAGGAGCAATGCCTAGTTCAGCCACAAGAGAGGGTATTATTGGGTGATTTCGATTGGGCTATGGTAGACTCTTATGGTGTATTATGGTTTCATGGCTGCCTTACTATTTTGAGTGTTGGTAATCTAATTCATTCCTTATTGTGTGAGTCCCATAGTTACAGATACTCTTTCCATTAGGGTATTAAGAGGATGTACCGCGATCTAAGGCAGCATATTTATGGTGAGGTATAAAGAGGTCTATAGCATCCTTCGTGTCTTGGTGTTTGAATTGTAAGCAGGTGAAGTTTGAGCACCATAAATAAGATAGTGTGATGTAGAGGCTCCATATCCCTGATAGGAAATGGGAGCAAATTACTACGGATTACTTCACGGGCCTCCTCCTACTTCGAGAGGGTTTGATTGCATTTAGGTCATCATGGATCGATTGACCAATACAACTCACTTCCTGTCGACTTGTTCGACTTAGGATGTAGAGAGATTAGATGATCTATATGTTTATAAGATAGCTAGGCTTCATGGGGTGCCAATATCTATCATATCCAATCAGGTTACATAGTTCACCTCACGGTTCTGGAGGTCAATTCAGTAAGGGATGGGCACAGAGGTTGATTTGGGTACAGCATTCCACCAGCAGACTATTGGTAGTTCATGAGGACCATTTAGGTGATTCAGGACTTGTTGCAAGCCTGTGTGTTTGATTTTGAGGTAGTTGGGACAAGCACTTGGCCTTAACATAGTTCTCATATAATAACAAATACCACTCTAATATTTAGATGGCGCCGTTTGAGGCTCTATTTGGCAAACATTGTAGATCACTCGTTGGTTGGTTTAGTGGTAGAGGGCGCCAACTCCAGAGTTCTAATTTTCTCTTTGATATTTTAGACTAGGTCAGACTTATCGAGGAGAGGCTTCAGGTAGTGCAGAGTAGGAAGAATTCCTATGCGAACCATAGGCTACCTCTTGAGTTTGGTGTTAGTGATCGAGTTTTTCTTTGAGTCTCGCTATGAAGGGTGTTATACAATTTTTCAGACGGGGCAGGTTTAGCCCTCGATTTATTGGGCCTTATGAGATTCTACAGAGAATTGGGGAGGCTTTCTATAGACTTTCCTTGCCTCTAGAGTTAGCTGCAGTTCATCCAGTGTTTCACGTCTCGATGCTTCATCTTTATATACCGAACCCATCTCTTGTGCTTCACTAAGGGTCGGTAAAGATTGACCATAGTTTTGTCTTATATTAAGGAGCCTGAGGCTATTATAGACAGGGATGTGAGGCAGCTCATGTCCAGGGAGATTCTGGTAGTGAAGGTTCATTGGACATATCGACCATTCAAGGAGGATACATGGGAGACAGAGCGTGATATCGGGCCCAGTATCCATATCTATTCGAGCCTTCAGGTTCTACTCTTTCCTTGAGTTTCGAGGAAGAAAGTCCTTTTTAAGTAGTGGATGCTGTAATTACCCGCCTGGTCATTCACTTGCCTTTCTTCTTTTCTAGTGTTTAGAGCTTTCAGTTAGCTAACCCAAGTCATTTATGACCTGCTGGGTCCGATAGTTCGGTGCCCTGGTAGCTCATTTGCATGTTATCTCAATTCCTATTTTGAATTTTTATATTTGAACTAGTGGAACTCAAGAGTGAAATTGTAGTAATCATGGTTGGAATTGAATTCTGATATTTTTGTTATCTCCGGAATGCCGACTTTGGTCTAGGTAGACCTTAAGTTCATGTCCCGAGGTTTTCATTTTGATTTTGGGTTGTTCCTAAAAATTCGGGTAATGATGGCATCTACAACCCTCCAGTAGACAAGCCTAACCTTATAGCCTTGAGCCACATACAATGGGATATAGATACTAAAATCAAGCTAACAACATTAAACATAGGCAGGAATAGAAATAAAGGTAGAAGCAAAAGATAATGGTACATAACCCATGCCCCAAAACTTGGTACCAATGGAAAATGGAGCTACTATACAGAGTAACCAAAGAAAATATGTACAAGAAACTCCTACAAAAGTAGAAACTACAAGGGTCTTACTGGGAACAAAATAAACCAAGCTATCATCCATGAAATAAAGATTAATTCGGACGGCAAAGCTTACCGTAATCTCTGTACCGATAACTCCTTTCGGTGTCTACACCACGAAAATGGTACAGAAGTGCAGCTTGAGTACCAAACAAGGTACCCAGTAGGCCTCATAGGCTTACCAAGATAAATATAATGTACAAGTCAATCAGGAAAGGCAAAAAAAAAATAGGCCAATGGTAATATAAAGTAGTAAAACTAGCAGGTAGTAAAAAAAAGTAACAGTAATCAGCATACTAAACTATCATCAGGGCTTAAGAACGGTTCCACAGGAAAACTAGAGCACGATTGACATGTATGAGCATGTAACAACATCCAAAAACCCAAAATCGAAGAAAATGAACGTACTTAGGCTCCATCTAGGCCATCACTCAACCAATCATACTAGTACACCTCGATTACAGAAAATAAAAGGGAAGCACAGCTAGTTATCTACATGAAATAAACACACAAAACCTACTTGGCATCCCATACCACCATAAGTACAACCATTTGTCCTGATGGGTACAAACAATAGGAAAGTAGGCATATAGGTGGTGCTGGAAAGTAATGGAACACTATTACAAGGTACCAAGGACTTCGTGTCAAGTATCAATAGTGCAAAACTCAAGCCTCTGCGACTCAAATGACCACGCCTCACACTCGATTACAGGAAATCAACTCAACCAGTACCAACCTTAAGGTTTGTGCCCAAGATATATCATACTCAACCCTATGACTCGGAGGACCGCGCCTCACACTTGAGTGTGGGGATCTTAGCTCAATCAGAATCAAACTCAGGGTCCATGCTCTTGAGGACCACGCCTATAAACTGAACTACAA
>JBDJHY010174523.1:0-12247 GCA_039654485.1 Withania somnifera
GGATCCCTGGTGACTCAGTCGAGAAATATCTCAAATTCCCTATTTTAGAGCCTAAAACTAAGTACTCGTTGACCAAATTCAACTTTCCTTCAAGAAGATCTTGAAATTTAATTTCGACAGTTCAGTTAGCTTCGGAATACCAAACAAAGTCCAGATTGAGCTTAAGTTTGTGTTTTGGAGGTTTCGGTTGCAAGTAATGAAAAATTGTGGAATTTAGTTTTTAAGCCTAAAAATGGAGTGTAATTCAAGGTTCAGAGTGTTGAATTGGAATTCTGATGCTTCCAACAGCTCCAGAATGATGAATTTAGGTTAGGTGAGGTGTTGGCATAAGTTTTGTGCTTATCATTGCAATTTCGGGGTGTTAGCGAAGGAATATGCTTTTTGGGCCTTTTGGTTTAAGGGTTCATTTTGAGTAAATAACCTCAGAATGCAGTTTTGTTGATTCCGTTGAGTCTGGAATGTCGTTTTCATGTTGTTTGCATATTTGGTTTGTCAAAATTGGTCTCCGTTTGATTCCTGAACCCCTGCTTGAGAACTTGGAAAATTGCAGTATGACTGCAGCTGGTGCAATGTCCTATCCCTCTTTGCGACACGATCCTTGCTCACACGATTGCAATGAAGAAGTAGACTGACTCTATGCGATCGCGGATCTGGCAACGCGATCGCAATGCACATTTCCAGTACACTATGCGATCTCAGCCTAGTCCCGCGATCGCGATGAAGGAAAATGCCTGGCAGTTATTTAAGTGCCCAACCGCAGCTGGGTACATTTATATTCATCTAGAAACGTGAATAACCTCCATTTCAAAGCCAAAACCTTTCTCAAACACCATTCCAAGGCCAAGAAAGTTATTATCAGCATTCTTCAACGATTTCTACACGAACTTAGGTGAGTTTTCCTTCTCTTCTCCTTCCTTATTTTCTTAGTTTTCCTCCATTCATGGCTAAAATCATAAAGTTTATGAAATCATCCTATAACTTGATTATTTTTGTATAATTCTTCATCAATTGGATAGACATTGTTCCTAGGATCGTTAATTCATCATAATTCCAACATTTTAATCATAAAGATTAAACCTTTAAACCCTTTTGGTTCAAATCTGTCCGGGATGATTTGAAGTCCTTACCACATTCGCATTGTGCTCAAATTTAGAGCACAGGTTTCTGGCAGCCTTGGGAACCCCGTGGTGATGTTTTTTTATAGTTTCGGCAAGTGGATCCCGTAAGCCTATTTTAGGCTCGATTTTTAGCCCAGTCTGGAATTTAGTATAAAATACACCGTTAGACTCGTATTAATATATAGAATTCATTGGCGTAATTTTCAGATCATTTGGAGTACATTTGATACCAGTAGGAGTAAAATTTATGAGATTTTAAAGCTTTATCATCGGACGACAGGTAGGCTTTGTGGGGCTATCTCTTGGTTTATAGCTTTAATAATTGTAATAAATAGCATCCTTGGGTTGGGTAGCTAGGTTGTATAGCACCCCAGTACCAATCTTTCGTCCGTTCTATGTTGATAATGATATGTTGGCACTCGAGTGATATGGGGCCCGAGAGTTAACAATTGATTATAGATGCCCGTGAAGGGTATAAAATGTGGATATCTCATGTTTATAAGTGATTTATATGTGTTATTGACGTGTTGTGTATTCATGACACGGAAGGCAGAGCCTAAGGCTCTGATGAGAGAATATTGGGGCTGGGCTTGTATCACCACTTGATTTGAGCCACGGAGGCTAAAGAAAGATTATGATAGTAATGATGAATAACAATATGAATTGGGAAACCGGAATACTTAATGGTAATATAAGTAATTTGCATTTTACTAATTTAGACTCGACATGGAGTCGAGCACTCAGTAACACTATTTTACTTGTTTTAGTACAGGATTTACCTCCTGGCACCTGTAAAATATCATTTACTTAATTAAACTGACCCAGAATCAGCAGTGATTACAGCTCTGGGACTTGAGTCCATCATCGCAAGACAGTGAGTATAGCTTTTGATACTTGTGACACTACTTGTTATAGATACATGGTTATACCTAATTTATTGATGATTATGATCAGGTATGATGATATACAGGCTTGTAGCCTTGATATATCGAGTTGTGCTTGATGGTACAATTGATATTCGGCACGATATGCCAGACTACTTGATATGGGCACTAGATGCCTGACTTATTGAGACCCTTGAGGCTCTATGATTGGAATGTAAGGATATGATGACGTCAGATTGGTACATTGTGATGCACCGCCATGGACCTATCTCCGAGCTTCCAGGCAATATGGAGGAAGGGGTATGCAGAGTATGGGGAATAACATACATCGGGAACTTCTAGGGTATCCTTCCATGGGTTTTGCCTGCTGGACCTATGTGTACCGAAGGAGATGTATACACAGGATGGTTACTTTCCGCACATGTTTTCTTCAGTGTACCCTAGCTGAGATGTAAGGCCTACAGAAAGCGTGAATCTTGTGGTGTACACTGCATTTCTTTCTGGGGACTTGTCATCGTTTTAATGGTTTATCTTATATTAGTATTACTATTTAGTTATCCGGGTTGGTTACTTGTTGTTCATGTTAGGTGGGAATGGTGCCTTAACCCTTTTTGTCAATTCATTCACCTGAGGTTATCGATATACCAACCATGTTCTATTTCTACCTTCCTTGATTCTCATTTTTATGTTATATTTCACATATGTTTTGCAAGGATGCCGGATACGTTCTCTTTCATTATCTGCAATCATGTTATGTGTTAGCTAGCACAATCTATCTATGTGATAATTGTTTTATACTTGAGTTGTTAGTTTTCCTGTACTTTCCTATTTGTTGTTGTGACCTTTCTTATTGTACTCTGTTATTTACTTCTTTTTTTATTGTTATGCGCTCAATGGGTCCTCGAAGCCTACTAGGTACAGGTTGCTTCGGTGACTTGTACTCATACTACACTTTTTCTCATGGTGAGATCCGAGTACTAGCGCCCGACGTTGATTTATGAATTATCGTTCATGCTTACTGGTTGCTGCTTTCAGAGATACAGGGTGAGCTAAACATTCAGTTGTCCCTACTCTCTCTTGTGATGGACTTGTCTCTTTTGTACTTTTAGAGACATACTTATAGCATACTTTTTCTTATACTCAGTACTTAGAGGCTTTGTTTATTTACAATCATTCAGAGGTTTGGGAGTTTATTGATCCTGTAATTTTATTCCACTATTTTGTCATATCACTTCCCTTTATACCTTGTTTATTGTACTTTTGCATTCCACTATTGATGTTGTAGCCCTTCATTTCGGCTTTAGGCTAGAGGGTTGGTTATCCTACTTGTGGGATAGTAGATGCCATCATGATCTGAGAAATCGGGTCATGACAGAAATGTCTCAACAACTTCAACACAAACACAACTGCAGCCAACTCCAAATGGTGAGTAGGGTAGTTCTTCTCATGCACCTTCAACTACCTAGAAGCATAGGTCGGAACCTTACCATATGTATCAACACCTCACATAAGCCAACTCCAGAAGCATCACAATATAGGGGGAATCCTTTACCCTCCATGGGAAAAATAAGAATAGGAGAAGTAAATAAAGATTTGAGCTTTTGAAAGCTCTCTGTACACTTATCCGGCCACTAAAATGCCACATTCTTCTAAGTCAATCTAGTCAACGAAGCAACAATAGAAGAGAAGCCTTGCAGAAATCTCCTATAATATCCAGCTAGACTAATAAAAATACGAGTCTTAGTTGGCGAGGTAGGTCTAACCCAATCACATAAAGTGATAAAATTGGTTGAATCGACCTCAATGCTCTCATTGGACACCATATTTCCCAAGAATGCCACAAAGCTCAACCAAAACTCACACTTTGAGAACTTAACGTACAACTTCTCATATCGCAACATCTAAAGTATAGTCATCAAGTGTCAAACATGATCGTCCTCTGTCCTAGAATAGACCAAGATATCATTAATAAAAACAATTACAAAAGTATCTGAGTATGGCCAAAACACACCATTCATTAACTCCATAAGTGCATCTTGGGAATTGGAAAGCCTAAAAGACATCACCAAGAACTCATAGTTGACATATCTAATTTGAGAAGCCTTCTTTGGAATACCCAAAGGCCTAATCCTCAACTGATCATAACCAAGCCTCAGGTAAATCTTAGAAAAGATAGAGACACCCTGAAGCTGGTAAAAAAACCATCAATACGAGGCAAATGATACTTTCTCTTCACGATCACTTTGGTCAACTGTTGTAGTCAATACATATATGTATAGAATAATCCTTTTTCTTCACAAACAAGATTGGGGAACCCCAAGGTGACATACTAGGGATGAAGCCATTTCTAAGAAAGTTTTGTAATTTATCCTTCAACTCAGTGGGAGCTATACAGTAAGAATGAATATAAATAGACTTAGTTCCTGGCTCCAAATCAATGTCTCTACTAGGAAGAACATCAAGAAGGTTAGCCAAAAACACATCAGCAAACTGCCAAACAACAATGACTAACTTTAAAGAAGGAAGATCAACACTAACATCCCATACAATGGACAACATAGATAAACACCCCTTATCAACTAACTTCCAAGCCTGAAGGAAAGATATAACTCTATGAGGATTCGACCCCAACGAACCTTTCCACTCTACCTTCTAAATACCAAGCATGCATAAAGTAATGATCTTTGCATGGAAATATAAAACATCATGATATGGGGAAAAAGAAAATCCATACCCAAAATAACACAATAATATTCCATATCAAGTAAATTCAAATCTACCCATCTTGTACCCTGACAAGACAATAAGACGGGATCAGTACACTCTATCCACCACTATGGACTCACCCATAGGAGTAGACACATAAAGAGGTATGGAAAATGGATCAGATAACATATTAAAATAAGTGGAAAAATATATATATATATATATATATATATATATAGAAAAGAATGGGTAGATCTCGGATCAAACAATACAGTTTTAGGCCTATGGCAAATCAAGACAATACCTGTGATCATTACAACAGAAAACTCAGCCTCGGGTCTCCCTGGAAAGGCATAGCACTAGGTTTGGCCACCTATTGGTTGAACTAGAGGACGAACTTGATCTCTCCCTTCCTGTTATGCACCCTCTTCCAGTTTGTGCACCTCCCCTTGTGCTTCTATCTCCTCTACCTCTATTCAAATATTCCAGTGCTCTAACTAGAGCATGAGATGCATAGAAAGATTTTTGAAACTCTAACTGTAAGTGTCGGTGATATTACCTCGATTATGACTAAATTCACCATAAGTAAATAGTTCTCTAGGGTATGTAGGCTGATGTGTAGAACTCTAAGACCCAAAATAGTGACCCTGGCTTGAAAACATATGATGAGACCCATAAGATCTCTATGTTGGGCTAAAAGAATTCTGAACTATATGGATATTGCTAAAGGTCTACATAGATACCTGAAATGGCACTCGGCTATGAGAATCTCTAAGATGATAAAAAGAACCTCTGCCCCTAGATTAGGCACCAAAAACCTAGAAAGAAGAATGGGTTTCTTACCCTTGGAATCACTGAACTAGACCCTACACAGCTACTCAAAGCCTCTAAAACCTCAATCATACCATGTAATGTGGATCCCTCTATATGGTAGGTTATAAATACCAATGTCGGGATAGAAGCGATCAACCCCCTTATAAACCTAGGTGTCTTCTCATGCTCATCTAACAAGATAGTTAAGGCATGCTGATAATTCATAAAAGTGAGACACATACTCATCAACTGTCATCTCTTACTACCTCAGCTCATCAAACTGTTGGTATGGACCATCTCTAACACTATGGGACACATATTTATCCACAAAAGCCCAAGAAAATATCTCCTAAGTCATGGGAGGATGCCTAGTTGGTCTAGGATCAACATAAGAATGCCATTACTATTTAGCTAGCCATCAAAGCTACAAAACTGTATAATCTTTAGCTCAGCCCAAGCCATGCATCTTGTCACGGCCCAAGCTCACCCCATAGGAGGGATTGGCATCTTTATATGTCGCCCTAGAAGTGTCGGAAGAACCACTTAGAACTTACGTATCTCAACACATATGAATCAGCGGAAGAAAAAATAATAATATCAAAAGTGTAAAAGGTTCCTTACAATAATTAGTAAATAGTATCAATAAAAGAATAGATAGCTTAAGTCTAAAAATGAATACATATCAATTTCAAAGTCTCTACTATCTACATAATGAAATGCTAGCACAAGATTTTACTAACTTTTCTAATAAATGAAATAATAAATAATAAAGCTAAAGTCCACACTCTAGATAACAAAAATAAAATAACTCCATAGCTTCTAGTCAAATCAAGTGAGGACTCACCAATCTTATAGTCCTATAAAAATGCAAGTACTATAAACACTAACGTTCGAATGGTTGGAAATATCTGCATAAAGGTTAACACGTGTAGCAAGATTAGAATCAACACCCAAAACATATATTGAATACGTGAGAAGGTATAAAACAGGCTATATAGTATAATGATAAGTATTATGCAATACATGAATAATAATATCAACCTCAACTATAACTAATATAAAAAATTTGGAAGTTATAATAAAAACATTTTAAAAAGCTCATATCTCAAGTAATCTCATCTAAAATAGCTTAACTCATCAGATTTTAACAATTTCACTTTATTACTTTCAAAACTGTCAATTTTTTCCTCTCTATGGGAGTTTCTATAACCGACATACCCTAAGGATAAAGTGATGAATTCCATAAATACCTTGTGTTTAGGGGTTCTCATACCCCACCACAGGATAAGACACTCTTTCTAGTGGATCCAACTAGACTCTCTAGGTATATATGATTGGCACAAAAATAATACCCTCTGCTGGCTATGTAGGTTATGGGTATTGGATACTCATGCCCACCCTCGGTGCTAATACTCCTCCCGTAAAATTTATATCAATACTCTTGACATAGTGTTACATCCTTGATGGATCCATAATTCAAACAACAACATAAAAACTCTAGACTGGTGGAATAATCTCAATGGAACGAACTATCCCTAATCATCATTTAAAACCATAATGAGTCAACATTATTTATCAAAAGCTCAATTTTTACACTTTATAGTCATTTTTACTCTCAACTTGTAAATAAAGCTAAAATCATAATCATGAAAACTTCATATTCTAACACAAAAACATCAAGTATCATCACTTCAAGGAATTATAGTTTATGGAATTAAACAAGAATCCTAGCATGCTTCTACATCTTCAAAACCTTATTTTAAGAAAGGGTATTTTGGCACAAAGATTAAAGGAATCCTTGTTCAAATCTTATGCACCTAATTAGAAGCAATTTAATGGTAAAACTCAACTACTAAGATGTTATAATGAGATTTTTATGAAAACCCTAGCTCTTGTCTCTTTGGAGAAGTTGGAAGAAAAACCCTTACTTGATCTGATTTAACCAAAATATGAATGAATTTAGGGAAAAGGGTATATTGTTATATTTAGAACCCAAAACGTCATGGGTTAGCCCAAAAGTTGAAGGAAATTCCCAAAATAGCCCTTATTAGATGCAGTTAGAAACGACTCAGCATCACTCCAAGAGTCATGGAGTGGCAATGTACCAATCATGGAGTGCACACTCACTTTTCGTACAGTGAGACTTCATTAATAGAATGGGGATTCCATACCATAAGACAAGGACAGCGAGTCGTGATCTTCAAAACACAAGTTGTATTGGGTCTCATATAAAGAGGAAAGAGATTTTGGTCTTCAAAGCTTCACCAGTATGATTGGGGAGTATGAATGGTGATATGGAAGTGTACAGGTTGTGGTTGGGTCTCGTGGAAACTTCAAAGCAAAAGGGAAAGATTCTGGTCATGAAGTATGACTCACATCATAAGTCATACTATAAGAAATCACGAGTCATGCTACTGCAAACCTTGAGTCGTGGTTTGTACCTAAAACATTTTTACAGAAGTATTGTCTTTAGTAAAATGCCCATAATCTTTTACCCCAAACTCAAAATGTCACGCAGTTTGTTGTGTTGCAAACTAGACTCAAAAAAAAGGGAAGCTTCTAGTTATATAGTATGACTCACATCATGAGTCATACTATTAGAAAGCACTAGTCGTACTACTATAAACCACGAGTCATGGTTTGTACCTAGAACATTTTCACGACAGTATAGTCTTCAGTAAAATTCCCATAACCTTTTAACTCAAACTCAAAATGGCACGTGGTTTGTTTTGTTGGAAATTCGACTCAAACAAATTTCTGTAGATGGGTCATGGGTCACCTAACCCTTTATAAATCAAAATATATGGTCATTTAAAGTTAACCCAAGCACGAAGTGTAATCAAAACTAAGCATATTGAAAGATCTTTAAGATCAACTTTGTATTATGAGATCTGAAGACCTTAAATAACCTCAAAAACTCATCTTGCACCTATTTAGGACTTTATCAACTAGAATCAAGATTCAAGGTGTTACACATTTGTACCAACTTCTGAAAACACTTCTCACAAGCATTAGACCATTCAAACTTCACTTTCTTCTGAGTCAAATGGGTCAATAGAGTGGCAATAGAGGATAAGCCCTAGAATAAACTATAGTAATAACCAGAGACCTAGAAAACTAGGGATATTTGATGGAGAGGTAGGTCTAAATGAATCTCTGATAGAATTAATCTTTTAGAAATCTACCTGAATGCCCTCAATATAAATGATATGTCCAAGGAAGGTGACTGACTGAAGCCAAAACTCATACTTATTAAACTTATCATAGAGATGATGCTCTCTATTCAGAGGGACTCCAAGTAAATCCTCAAGAAACACATAAAGAAACTCTTGGACTACAGGGACAGACTGGATATCAGAAGTCTAGGACTTCCAGTCCTTAACTCAAACCAAATGATAAATGCACCCCTTAGGAATCATCATTCTATCCTTCATATAGGAAATGAACCTACCATTAGGTATAGCTCTGCTATCCTCCCACTCAAGGATAAGTCTATTAGGAAGCTGGAAGTAGAAAAATCTAGTCCTATAGTCAATAATAGCATGACATTAATGGAGCTAATCCATGCATATAATGACACAAAATTCTACCATATCTAACTCATGTAAATCAGTGGAACAACCATCCCCAGAATAGAAATTGGACAACTATGGTAGACTCTCTCAGCTAAAGTAGGATCACCAACAGGCATAGAATCAGAGAATGACTTAGATAAAATATCAGGACCTACACCAAACTATCTAGTAACTTACGGGGATACAAAAAAAAAATATTCTCTAGGATCTAACAATGCATATAAATCCACCTCATAAACTCTCCACATACTTGTCACCATATCAATTGGCTGTTTCTAATCCTATCAAGAAAACAAATCAGACAAACGAGTTTTGCTTTGGCCTCGACTGGTAGAAGTAGTAGAACCCTGCTGAGACTTGCATACTGTAGGAGCTACTTATGGGGTAGTAGTCTATGATCTAGCACCACCCTGACGAACTATTGTATAATCTCTCTTTTTTTTACTGGCATCCCATAAAAATAATAGGATCAATCTAAACACACCAAAAATATCCATTCTTCCCCAGGTGAGACTGACCTGAATAACCCTTACCACACTTTTGCAAGAGAGTAGCAGTACCTTACTAAGCTAATTGAGCTAAATTGTTTTGCTAATTCTTTGGAGGTATGAATGATGAAGGAGATGGTACCCTAGAACCCATTGTTTCTGTTGTCTAAAGTAATCAGACTTGGGCTAACTTGCTCTAGAATGACTAGTCTTAACTCTCTTGTTCTGCTTACTCTCTCCATGTTTAGACTTAACCTTCGCTATCGATTCAAGATGCACCATAAGTCTACTAATGTCCATATCGGTACTCAACATAGCTTCCTTCTTGCATAGATGAAATAAGGAGAAAGATAGGACATAAACATATCTATCCTGGTCTACATATCAGCAACCATTTTCGGAGCATACCTCAATAACTTAGTGAATTTCATGTTATACTATGTCATATACATATATACCTTCTCCAAACTCATACACTTACGAACCCTCTTATGCCTCTTTTCTTGAGGAAAGAATCAACCCATAAATATAGTCTCAAACATATCACAAGATGTTGGAATAACTCTAATTCCCCTGTTACTCCTCACAAAAATCATACCAAGACCTGGAAACATCCATTAGCTGATAAGTTGCCAAGTCTACCCTATCAAATTTAAGAACTCTCATCATATCACAAATCCAACAAACCTCCTCAATAAAGTTCTCTAGACTATCCACAATCCTTGAACAATGGAACTCCAGAGAAATCAACCTCAGTAATTTCCTCACCCTCACAAATCCATTATCAAGATCAATTTGCTAAAGCACAAGAACCTGAACTGGTTGTTGAGCCTGTGCCTTTACTATCTGGGTGATCATATGCATCATGTTGCATAAAGCTACGGTGGTAATTTTTGTTGGTTGATATTGTGGCTTTGGAGCTGCTGGATCCTAATTCTGTTGGTTCTTCTTCCCGGCTTGGTAAGATAATCATCATAGTGGAATGATCTGAAAAACGTATGGCATGAGTCAGAAAGAGGAAATATCTCAAAGAAACTCCAATGCATGAGGTAAACATCAACAAAGGTAAACTTTTCCTAAATGCTTTATAGCCTCTCAATTATAAGTATGCTTCAGTTCATAACCATAACTTAGACTCTAGATGACACTTTATTTCAGACTTGTCCTATTACTCTGTGAATCTAGTGCTTTGATATCAATATTTTCACACCCTGAGCTTACATCTAGGAGGAGCTACATCCTTAGCCACTAAGTCTCCATAGCAGCCTCAAAATAACCACTTGGGTCATGCATAGCTCTACTCATATCACTCAGCGGAAGAAATAACAATAATATTAGAAGTGTAATGGGCTTCTAACAATAATCAATAAATAGTCTTAGTAAAAGAATAGATAAATCAAATCTTAAAACCAATACATCTCATTCTGAAAACCATTACTAGCTAAATAGTGCACTACTAGCACAAGAGATTACTAGATAGTCTTGAATAAACAAAATTATAAATAATAATGCTAAAGTCCATGTTCTAGATAACCAAAATAAAATTAATTCCATAGCTTTCCCTTGAATAAAGTGAGGACTTACCAATCTTCTTGTATTCTAAGAATGCAAGTAGTTGCAACCTCGAAAATTAGGATGGTTGGCAATATCTGCATGGGATTAACATATGCAGTAAGAGTAGAATCAGCACTTAAAACATATACTGAGTACGTGAGCAGGTATAAAATAAGCTATACAGTATAATGATCAGTACTATGCAATGAATGAACAATAAATAACAACTTTATCTCTAACTCATATTAGCAATTTAGTAGTTTATTATGAAAATGGTTAAAAAATCTTATATATCAAGTACTCTCAGCTAAAACAACTTGACTCATCGATTCTAAGAAAAGTCAAAGACTTAGTTAAAAGAAATCTTTCACCTTCTCCTTTCAAAACTGCCCAGTTTTACCTCTCAGGTTTCTATAATTGGCATACATCAAGGCATAAAGAAATGAAGTTCATATATTATCCTATGCGTGGGTGCTCTCATACCCTTGCCCCCCTCTCATAGGATTAGACACTCTTTCTAGTGGATCCAACTAGAAATTCTAGATATAACTGAGCGGTACAAAAATAATACCCTCATTGGCTACACAGGTTATGAGTGTCGAAAACTCATGCCTACCCTCAGTACTAATACTACTCCAATAAATTTTACATCAACGATAAACACTTTTAACATAAGGGAACTCCCTCGGTGGAAGCATAAATAAAACTACAACATCAACACTCAAGTCTAGTGAAACACCCTCAATGGAACCAACTATCCCTAATCATCATTTAAAACCATAATTGGTCAACACTTTTTATCAAAAGCTTAATTTTGACACTTTAAAGTTAGTTTTACTCTCATCTCGTAAATAAAGATAAAATCATCATCAAGACTCCTAGTTTACTTCAATTAGTCAATTTAGATATGCTTCAGGTTCATACTCCAAATAATGTAAATCTTAAATACAATCATCAATTCTTACCTCAAAGCTTTTCTTTTCCTTATACTCTAATTATTGTAATATGGTAACTCATGAGGACTTTCATAAATAAATAATCATCAAGAGAACTTTATTTTATAACTTAAAAACATCAAGTAAATCATTACTTCAGGGAATCATGTTTAA
>JBDJHY010174533.1:0-12247 GCA_039654485.1 Withania somnifera
AAAAGTTTGAAAGTTTAAATTTCAGACTTTAAATTTTAATGTCAATTCAAAAATCTAGAATTTAAATATCAAACTTCATAATTTCGGATGCCTAATTAATATTTAAGAATTTGGGATGATAAATTTTTATATCATGAATCTATTTTTGGCATATGGATATAGAAAGAACGTATATCATAAAAACGATATTAATTTCATAATTATTTATGTAGATTTTATTGTGGAGACAGAGGGGGATAAGGATAATGTTATTCTAGAGAAAGAGGTGAACAAGCACAAACAAGCTATTTGAAGTTTACTTCTATATTATTAAACTTTAATTATATATACATTGCACTTGAAATAACATGTTCCAAAGAGACTTGTGCAAATAATTGAAAAATTAATGTCTTTAAGACTGACTTATTGCAAAGAATGAGGAGAAGGAATATGATCAAAAGATGACTCTGGGAACTAAATTTATGTCCAGTCCCAGATTGTGCATCACATCAAATCCTTCTACAACTCCCTCTACACATCTGAACAAGTCATCTCTCATTGGGGCTTTCAATCCAATCCCTCTGCAGTAGGTTCTATTGGTAGTGACCACCACCAACTCCTCTGTAGTATCCCTACTCAAGAGGAAATTAAGAGGGTCATCTTCTCCTTCAAGCCCACTAAAGCCTCTGGTCTTGATATCCACCCCCTCATATACCAAAAATACTGGGATTTCATTCGCCCCTAGCTGGTAGAGTTTTATGCCTCCAGTTTCTCAACCAACATGATTTCCCATGAAATAAATACCACCTATCTTTGCCTCATTCCAAAATGCTCCAATGCCTTATCCATAAGAAACTCCATACACATTGATCTGTGCAATACTCAGTACAAAATCATCACAAAAATTATTGCTTTTAGCTAATCAAATTTCCTCAAAAAACAAAAAAGCAGTTGACAATGCTATAATTGTCCAAGAGTATGTTAGTCGCTTTTCAAAAATAAAAGGAAACTTGCTAGCATGATGCTTAAGATGTCTTTAATAGAATTGAGTGATCCTTTGTGAGGCAAGCTCTCCAATTCTTTAAATTCCATCTCAGCCTCATCATCCTCATAATGTCTTGCATCTCCTCGATCTCTATCTCCATCCTCATAAATGGTAACAAAACCCCCTTCTTTGAACCCACGAGAGGGATCAGACAAGGTGACCTCGTATTCCCACACCTTTTCATTATTTGTATGAAGATGCTTTTAGAAGAATTAACTATGAGGATGATATCCTTAATTGGACCACTACCACAAAAATAATAAGTTCTTAGCGGCAATAAAAATGGTCGTTAAAATATTTATTGGCCATTATTCTTTGCCGATGATGTGGTGTAAGAACAAGTGCCAATAATAGTTAATTTTATTGCCGCTAAAAGCCACATGCTTTAGTGGCAATTGATCAGCAAAAATTATAATAGCTGCTAAATCTATTCCAGTTATTTTGCCCTATTGATGTCTATTTTTATTGCCGGTAATTTAAATTTAATTGTCGCAAAAAATATTAAGATTTAGCGGTAATAACAATTGTCACTAAAATCATCTAGAATTTACATTTTTCTTTGCCATTAATGACACCCCTTCTTAGTATTAAAATTTCACAAATTGAAAAATGCTAATATCAAGCAATGTCATGCTTCATTAAAATCAAAAAAAATATATTTTTTTAATACACATAAATTTTTATATACCAAAAGTAAGTCTGTACAATACAAGATGAAAACTGGTGTTGGACATAAGTCCCAAGCTCCAAGATAAAGCAAACTAAGTATAATCCACAAGTATATACAACGCATGCTTAAAATGAACCATAGTCCAAAGAACTAAGGAGATGAGATATTAAATCACCTAGCCTAAAGCAGCAGCTGGAAAAATTAAAAGCTAGAGATGCCTTTCCGAGGATTACTGTTGTCGATACATTGCATGTGGTAGACTATTGTGGCCATAACTACGTCGAGGATTAATTTATTCACCAAAATACATAAAAAAAACATAAATAAAAATCCCAAAAAGAAACTGAAATTTTGCATTGTTAAACTTTGTTCTTAAGAGGGAACTTACTGCTTCATTCAGGCAGTTCCCTAAATGCTTCAGGCAAAAGACAAACCTAACACTACTGGTCAACTTAAAAAGAACAAAAAGTAAATATGTATATAAAGTGACCAATATCAATCGATACTATATCTTCCTCCATTTTCATATTACCTACATTTACCTATCTCGAATTGACGTCACCCCTGCTTGCTTGTAAAACAAAAACTTTTTCCTTTTCTAAGAATTTAAAACCATATAAACGCATACTATCTATATTGTCTTCTCCTGCTGCATCCACAATAATGTCAGTAACAGTTCCCAAATGGATCTCACTATTATAACCACTAAGTGTGTTCGTAGGAAACATCACTGAATGAATAATTGCCAGCATTGCCGTGTATTGAAATTGAAAACCACTTTGTCAGGATCAAAAACTCATATCGTTATGACACCTACGCTCCCATCAGTAGGCCAGCCAACCCTCGGGCTGGAGCGTCAAGTAATGGACCGACACTAGCTAACCAACAGTAATAGAGAAGTAAGAAGTGAGACGAAAAAAATATAATAGCAAAATACAGATCTACAACACCTTCCAAAACTGGTGATTGTGACAAGATAAAGCTATCATAGATTAGAGTAGCCAAAAATAATATGTATACAATCGCTCTAATAAGAGGTAAATATAAATACCGGTTTGCCTCTAAACAAAATAAGGTAGAACCTCAAGAAAAATGGAGAATAGGCTCACCTCAGATGCTAGGACCTCACCTTGATCTCTAAAGAAACTAGTACACATACTCTGCATGATCCCACTTTCTACGCTAACTCGCGCTAGTGTTTGCCCTAAAAAATAGTGCAGAAGTGTAGCATGAGTACCAACAACTTAGGGTACCCATTAGGAATCATAGGACGATCGGGCTTAATTAAATACAAGTAAGATACAACAAGTAAGTAAAACAGGTCATAAGAAAATAAGTAAAATAATACAGAAAGTAAGGCATAGCAATAAGGAAACCAAATAAATATAAGTAACATAAGTATAAGTACTCAGACTTGTTGAGGCCACCTAGAACCCCTATCTCAAGTCATAAGTCCTCAAAAGCATATCTAGTATCCAACTCAACTCAACTGACAGTAAAAATAGCTAATTAAGGGAAAAGAACCGTAAGTGTAAAGAAGAAAGCCAATACCAGATAAAATCCAAATAGCAGATAAAATCCAAATAGTTCCCCTTCCCACCACTGGATACATATAGAAAAGAAATAAACATAACCTACATGACGCTTCGTCCTGCCAGTTGGCACAAATAGAGAAACAAAACCAATCGTGACTCCCCATGTAAGCTTGCAAGGTACAAACAAGCAATAAAAGGATAAATGCAGGAGGGGGGGTTAGAATTGAACAAACACAATAGAAATAGAACCCCCAAGTACTATGTCGGACACCACCCCTAGGATCAATCCCTAATCCAACACTGGGATCCCCTCTAACACAAAACCCTATCTTGGAAGTCTTGCCTCTAAATAATAAGATGGAAATGTCGTCCTACTAGGTATACCGAGCACGACCATGGTAAAAAATATGGAAAAACTATCCAGAACCACATAACATTAGGGTAACCAGTCCATGCCCAAAATTACGTCAAGGTTGGGCATATCTTTCACTATCAAGTCAACCAACATGTTGTGACCCTGCATCAATACCACACATGAACTAAATACCCTATACACTACTAAGGCCTCTCCCATGGGTGTAGAAACACTAAAAAATATAAATAATCACTCACTAGAAAGGCCTAACCACAAGGCAAGGTAAAAAGAGAAAAGGATAATAAAGATTAAAGATCAAAATAGAGTAAAAGACGACTGGATAGTACTAGAATAACATACTAGTCACATCACTATCTAAAGCCATTTCCAAGGCCTTATATGGGTTAGTGTACAACTGTCGGCGAGACCTGCCCTGATTATCCTCCCCTCTGTATCTTTGATCACATCCCCTAGCTTCCTGACCGTAGTTTCTCCACCTCTAGCTGGTGGTACTAACTGAAGTGGCTGTAATGGTAATGGTGCTCGGGAGGTCCAATACCAAGGAAAATCTCTAATCCAATAACCCAAATCCCCACACTAATAACAAGCTTGAGGTACACTCTATCTAAAACCCTTGGGGAAATCTCTGAAAATATATTCATGGTATCTCACTGGAAACACTAAGTCCTGCCTCTAGTATGGCCCCCTAGACCCTTAACTTAGCTACCACGATGTTGTAACCCTAACCATGATCCCCTGGTAGGCTAACTACTCTGGCCTGCCTCTAAATTCTTCATAGAAGCCTCATTCCACTAGCTAGACTGACCTCTAGTATAATCTGTGCCCACTGACTGAGTACTAAGATAACTACTTGATGACAATGGCTCTTCTCGCCTACCCTTTTGAATTCACAAGGTAAATCATTCATGCTCCTGGCATGATCAATAATATCCAAAAAAGACATACCCAAAACAAGCATCTGCTCAACCTCTTTGCGAAAATCAAGTCTCAATCCATAAACAAAAAGGCAGATCCACTCCAACTCAATAGGTATCAATTCAGTTGGGTGCCTTGATAGCTCAATGAACCTAGCCCCATAAGTTGTAATAGATAAAGACACTTGCTACAAGGTGGAAAAATCAGTCCTCACCCTCTCTTGAACACTACGGGGCACATACTTCGCTAAGAAGGCCTTTGAAAACTGTCTTTAAGTCATTGGTGGAGACCCAACTGGCCTATGATATTAAAGAACCCTCGACCAATGGTTGACAACTCCTTCGAGTAGATAAGTGGTGAAGTCAACCCGTGCTCATATAATTGCTCTAACGGCCTTAATCTCTCCTCATAGATAGTAAAGAACTCTGTGGGGTACTACCCTGCTGCCCCTAAGAATCTGGTCAGTGCTATACAGATAAAGTGATCAAGCATCTTCCACACCTCATATGATGGAATGACCCTAGAATCGATCTTCCGGGGAGGTACTTATGCTAGAATAGTCATTGGAAAAAGCTGTTGTGGTGCAACCAACTTAAATGATGGAAGGATTGTAGCTGTAGGAACTTGGGGAGGCTGAGCATCATTTATTGCCCCTTGAGATAAAATCTGAGGCATCTCTATCATCACCTCACCAAATATCATAAGAATCTTCCACAACATCTGCTATACTGCAGACGGTGGTGGTTGTGTAAACTGTTGTTGAGGCACTCTGTTAGTCTGCTGAACTGGAGGTGGGTTTGTAGTAGTTGTATTTTGGGGAAAGGATGCCAGAGTAGTTCCAAGGGATTGAGTACCCGTAGTCACCCCTCCCTAACTCTGGGTGGGGTCTCATGTGCATCAGTAGGAGGGTCTTATCAATTGATTAGATTATGTATGCACCATCTACGAAAAGAGAAGCCAAGTAAACAATTTTGAAACTGACACAAGTACTACAAATGAGAAGAACAAAGGAAGTGAATTCTTTTCTACAGTGCCCAGTAGCTTCCCAAATATAGGATACGGATATCTCCACAGTAGGTATCATAGGCCGATATGGATTAATCAAATACAAGCAAGATACAACGAGTAGTGTAAAACAAGTCAGAAGAGAAAAAGTAAAACAGTACAGAAAGTAAGGCATAACTATAAGGAAACCAAAAGAAAGTAATTATCACAAGTCTAAGTACTCATCGTTGCTGAGATCCAACTAGCACCCCTAACACAAGTCATAAGTCCTTGAAAACATACCTAGTATCATACTTAACTCAACCATTAGTAGAAATGGGTAAATAAGGGAACAAAAACATAAGTTTAAAGAACAAAGCAAATAGCAGATAAAATCATAATAGTGCCCTCTCTTACAATTGGATACATACCAACAAAAAAAAAAAAACAAGCATATCCAACTTAATGCCCTATCTCGATGGTAGGCACAAATAGGGAAACAAGACCAAGAGTGACTCCCACCTCAAAAGATCGCAAGGTACAAACAAGAAATAAAAGGATGAATGCAAGGGTGTAGAACTGAACTAACCTAGTAGAAGCAACAACCCCGAAGGTCCCACCCCAAGCACTATGTCTGACCAAGCCTCTTGGGCTCAAGCCACAAATCCAATATCAAAGGACCAACCTACTACGAACCCAACCTAAAATTTTTGCCTCCAAATCATAATTTGGGAACCTCATCCCACTAGGAGCCCTGCTCCGGAGGCCTTGCCTCCCTAAATACAAACTAAGGTCCCACCTATGACTTGAGCTTCCACTTCTAAACAAAACACTGAGAGGCCCCGCTCTGCTAGATAATCACCATGTAGTACATACAATATAAGGAAAACCAAGTTCTAGCTATATATTTATGAAAATAGTCCATACAATCTCATGATCGTGGAAACCAAGTCATAAAACCCCATTTTTAGATTAAGTTCAGAAAAGTTCCATTGATAATAAACTTTACCCCTCCCAGGTAATAAATCACAACACGGGTACCCATCTGTTCACAGCTACGATGGAGAAATTATGCATCATAATTTGCATATAAACGATCACAATGGTGGAATACAGCTCACAATTCCCCATCAAATGCTAATACTCAACTAAGAATCAAGAATTAACAAGTAGAAAGGGCTTTTAATGGAGGAAATTATCATGAAAGGGAAAATTGAAGTGAAGAAGCTTGCTAAGGAGATAAAGAAGCCCATCACTAAAGCCAAGGAAGGCTAGCATCAATTTTCCTATGATTTCTAGAAAAATTCTTAGCTTTAGAGAGAGATGTGAGAGAGAAAAATGGTGTGAAATGGCTAAAAACTCGGGGAAATGCCCTTATATATGCCTAGCAATAAAGGAACGTGATCCCGTTAAGGGGAAGCGATTGTGTCAATTAAGGATTCTATAATTTAGCACTACCGATATGGGTGTTATCGTGATTAATAAGGCACAGTAACAATATTTTTATCACAAGAGGAGCACGGTCATGTAATGAACCATATGTTCAGTTCTATGTTTACGTGTTTTCTGTGTTCTATGGAGTCCTTAGCTACCCTAGGTCATTTATAACCTATTGGGACCTATAGTCCGGCGCCTTGGCGGTTCGGTTGAGATTTATCTCAATTTGCCTGTTTTAGAGCTTGAACTTAGGTACTCATTGAATTTAGTAGACATTCCTTTAAGATGATCTCAGAATCAAATCCTGACAGTTCCTTTATATCTGGAACGTAGATTTTAGTCTATATAGACCCTTGGTGCAGGTCCCGAAGATTTTGGCATAAGTTTATCTTGTCTTGCGATATAACAATTAGATGGGTATTGGATGTTTCACTTGGGTCAACATTCGATGATCGGAGCTTCGGATAAAAAAATTGACTGCCCCATCAACTCCATAATACTGACTTCTAGCTAGGTGGAGTGTTGGTTTGCTTCCTGAGGTGCCAGGTGTGGTACTAAGTATTTTGGTCAAATTAGGAAAGTTTAGGCCTAAGTGTTGACTTGGTCAACATTTTTTCAAAATGACCTCGGGTTTGGATTTTGACTGCGTATTAACTTTTGAATGTCATTTTGTGTGTGTTCGCATACCTCGTTTATGTGTATCGGGTTCTGGGTGAATCTCTAGTGTAGCTAGTTTTCTGGTGCATTACATTACCAGCTTGTCCGTACCAGGTATTGGTGCTATCGCTCCACCCAACATTGTTAGTTTTAAATAATAATTTTCCCTATTTAGTGCGATTTCACAATGAGAATGCTACAACACACGATAATTCCTGCAGATCTACAAAATTAACTAAAACTATTATTGAAAATCACAAGGTGTTTTTAACATATACATGTCGTACTATACCAACCACAAGTAAGGAGAGTCCCTCCAAAATGTACTAATATGAAAATCAATAGCAGAGGAACCCCTTTATCAATACCCTACCAACGCTATACTATCAACTCTATACACTGAAGATAACCATGGCCGTATGCAGACTTTTAAAACTTATTGTACTAACCATGTTACTGGTGCATCGCTCAACTATACTCAAACAATAGCGCCCTTTCAAAAATCACAATCGTGAATCAACAATGCTGAAACATACTCCGAGTTATACACCAACATACCCAAGGACGAATTAGAAGCCTTCAGGATGCTATACGTCACATCAACCGACTCGGGATCAGTATCCCCCAATCCTCTACTATAAAGGAATAACCTACAGGAAGTCACACATATATGCACTTTGTAAAATTCCAATGCCTCAGCAATTCGATGAAACGCAACTCACTAAAAGGGATAGGAATGGGCCAAGTGAGTCAGTCAACACATTAATTATGACTCATAGCATATAAGAACCAGAACAACTAGAAAAACACCCATCCTAATGTCATAGAAAATTCCTATCTATGCCAAGTGGCATTGAAAATACCTTCCTAGACAAAAGGAAAGAGATGATCCCTTATGGATATGGAACCAGAACATAATCAGGGATCTTCAGTATCAGTCCTGACATCGCAACCTAGAAATGCACAAAGAAAAAGGGTGTAATCTATCCATGCCTAAAAATACAACACTAATACCAACCCTACTATCCCCAACATTCCAACAAGCTCTCTCAAATCAACCAATCAAGGTCAAGAGTAATCATCTCAGAAAGAGCTCAATCCCATAAAATCTACCTAATAAGGTCTCACATAAAGATCCATCACTAAGTCGAAGACAGCTATCGAGTAGCAATAAATAATCTTCAATCCGTGGCTCACTTGCCAAAAATAATAGGACAAATAAGCGGATAGGAATAACTGACCATTGAAAGACAAGTTAAATAAAAAACAAATTGACTAAAAGTAGGGTAGGAAAAACCTTGAATCATTTCCTCCATAACCTCTACCTCTTACATAGATGAAACAACACCAGGTATAACCTGATAAAACCCAACAATCCTATCCCTGACCACCTTCCCTACCATACTAAGCATCACCGTGGACATCTACTCTTCCATTTACATCTAACTAGTGGAAGTTCTAGATCTTTAGCATATTGACTTGAATGAGCTATAAGTTTAACCATCCTACACTAGATGCAATCTCTCAAAGCATAAAAAATCTAAAGGGTAATTCTTAACATAATAATTGGGGTACCATGCTGAAATCATAGCCCTAATAATATATACTGACAAAAAATCTCTGCTACACTAGCACAGACATCCCAACTTGAAGCCCCTAAAGAAGTGCCACTCATAATCTGCCCGAAACTCTGTACCTATGATCACACTGAATCTCACCCGAAATCTATAGTGTCATCTGAGTTGTCGGTGGTGCTACTTGAACTGTCCTACCAGGTGATCTAATATATCCTACAATGGTGTCACCAAAACCTTCCTTGAAATAAGGCCGCTGAGCACTACGCCATAGGCCTTCGTACATAGAATCTCCAAAACTCTCATATGGTCAACCACTTGGGAAAAGAATATAGAACTTCCACCAACAACACTAGTGCTTTCTGGAGTGGAAATATCAGTTCGTAAACAAAAATCTATTCCTTATCTCTCTTAGTAGGGAAAACCAAAGAAGTGCACCCTATTAACGCATGAAATCTAACCTCATACACTGAGATAGACTGTCACAACCAGAAACTCAGATCATGATAGCACCTACGGTCCCACCAGTAGGACAGCCAACCCCTTGGCCTGGAGAGACAAGCAATAGGCTGACACTAGCTAACCAATAATAATATAAGCAGTAAGAAGTAAGATGAAAGATATATAACAACAAAATACATTTATATACAACACCTCCTAGAACTGGTGACTGTGGCAAGATAGAGCTAGCATAAATCAGAGTAACCAAAAGTAATATGTATACAACCACTCCAACAAGAGGTAAATACAAAAGAATAGTCCCAAAGAAAACAAGGCAGAATCTCAACAAAGATGGAGAATAGGCTCATCTCTGACACGGGAGCTTACCGTGATCTCTGAAGTCCACTAGTAAACCCACTTTGGAAGATCCCACCTCCTGTGATAACTCGAGCAAGTGACTGTACCCCGAAAAAAGTAAAGAAGTGTAGCATAAGAATCAACAACACAGGGTACCCAATAGGCATCATAAGCTGACCGGGCTCAATTAAATACAAGTAAGATACTACGAGTAAGTAAAATAGGTCAGAAGAAAATAAGTAAAATAGTAAAAAAAAGTAAGGCATAGCTATATGGAAACGAAATGAAGGTAATTAACAAAAGTTTAAGTAATCAACCTTTTTGAGACCCAGCTAGAACCCCTATGTCAAGTCACAAGTCCTTAGAAACATACATGGTATCCAACTCAACTCAACTAACTGTAGAAACTAGTAAATAAGGAAAAAGAAATGTAAGTCTAAAGGAGAAAAAAATAGAAGATAAAATCAAAATTATGCCCCATCCCACCACTGGATACATATAGAAAAGAAACAAACATAGCCTACCTGATGCCCCATCCTACAAGTAGGCACAAATAGGGAAACAAGACACTCCATACGTAAGCCTTCAAGGTACAAATAAGTGATAAAAGAATGAATGCAAGGGGGTAGAACTAAACTACCACACTAGAACCAGCAGCCCGGGAGATCCTACTTCCAAGCACTACATTAGCCCCTAACCCCTAGGATCAATCCCCAAATCCAACGCCATGAACCCCACCTGCTAGGAACCTCATCCTAGAGGTCTAGCCTCCAAATCTTAAGTTGGGAACCCATTCCCCTGGGAGCTCCTCTACGGAGGCCTTGCCTCCCCAGATCCGCACTAGGACCCAGCCCCTGACTTGATATTCCACTTACAAAAATAACACATAGAGGCCACGTTATGCCCAAATAATCACCTCGTGGTATACATAAATAAGGAAAATCAAGTTCCAATTATATATTTATGAAAATAGTCCATACCATCTCGTGGTCATGGAAAACAAGTCATGATACACCATTTTTAGATTAAATTTAGAAAAATTCCATTTATAATATCCTTTACCCCTCCCAGGTAATAAATCATAAAATAGTGCCCCACCCATTCACAACTACCATAATATGCATGGTATGCGGAAACAACCTATGCAAATAGAAGTCGCGCTCGAAGTATAGAAAAGGATAGAAGCCACCTAAACCTCCCTAAAATAGTAAAACAATAACCCAGTGCTTACACTATAGCCACACAGCCGCCCTCGATAGGTCGGGAACACTATTCTCATCCTACTACAAACTACGGCCCTGCGCAGGCACCGAAAAAGGGTAAACAAGGATAGAAAGAGATGGAGAGGTATACAAACTTCTCATCCAGCCCAAAACTAGCTAGAATCAAATAAGTCATTAATATAAACCCAGTATAAAGAGTAGGTAAGCTAACCTACCTGGATACTGACGAAAACTCCCGCAAGTCATGTGCAAAGCTCAAATAGCCTTGAAAATGCCTGGAACAACCCAAAACTACCAATAACAAAGTCTACGGGTCAAAAGGTGAATTTTAAAATCCGTATTTCATGATACAAATCGGGTAAAAAATTAGGCCATAAAATGGATTCATGTGTCCCACAATCCAGAAAATAAAACTAAAATTACTATCATGAAGGCCTCAGCTCAAGGGACATATGGTCTTGAAATTAGCTTAACTGGACCTCTAGAAGGTCCTCAAAAGGCCAAAGAAGGTTTATCTAAGAAAACCAAAAAATAAAGGATTGATCACACAAAACAACATCAAAAAACGCACCTAAAACTGGTAGAAGACGCTCACAAACACCACCAAAATGTTCCACCATAATAGCCCAACAATTACCACTTTAAATCACCATCTTGAGATAAAGAAATAATATTTATGTAGAGGAAATCCAAAAGTTGCGTGCTGAAATTTCTAAAAATAGCCATATATATATATAGACTGGCCTCCCTCATTGCAATCACATCCAGGTCCTTACAATCACGACCCTCGAGAACCCAACACACACAAAATTATGATGAACAAAACCTCAGCCTTGTGAAATCGCATTGCACCGTTCCTCTAAACTACGTGATCATGACCAGGGCCATGAAATTGCGATGAACAAGGACACAACCTTCTGCAATCGTGATGAAGGCACTTTGCCTGCATTTTTTACAGAAGTAATAGTTGTTTTAAGTAGTTCATCAAAATCAAAAAGAGGGTTCATAATAGAATCGGGCATGGGTTTCAATAAAAAAATATGCAAGCAACATG
>JBDJHY010174541.1:0-12246 GCA_039654485.1 Withania somnifera
TTTAGAATCAACATTTATCCCTTCAGGTTATACAATGTGGCTCACGAATTCCACTGAGCTTAATAAAAGTTCACATTTAGAAAACTTATTATACAACTTACGATCTCAAAGAACCTGTAGCACCTACCACAAGTGATCTGTGTGATCCTCTTTTGATCTTGAGTATACCAAAATATCATCTATAAACACTTTTACAAACACACCAAGAAATGATTTGAATACCCAATTCATCAAATCTATAAAAATGGTTGGTGCATTTGTCAACCCAAATGACATAACTAGAAATTCAAAATGACCCTACTGTGTTCGAAAAGTTGTCTTGGGTATATCTTTCTCCTTCACTCTCACTTGGTGATCACCCAACCTCAAATCAATTTTTGAGAAACACTTAGCACCCTGTAACTGATCAAACAAATCATCAATTCAAGGGAGAGGATATTTGTTCTTAATCGTCACTCTATTCAATTATCTGTAGTCGATACACATTCTCAATATGCCATCTATTTTACATACAAATAACACTGGGAACCCCAAGGGGACGTGCTAGGCCTTATAAACCCATTCTAATAAGCCTTTTAATTGTTCCTTTAATTGACATAATTTTACTAGGCCATTTTATACAAATGCATAGAGATAGATTGAGTGACTAGAATTAAACCAATACAAAAATATACTTTTTATTCTGGAGGCAAACCAGGGAGCTCTTTAGGAAACACATCAGTAAATTCATTTACTACTGAAACAAATGTAAGAGTTGGTGACTCTGCATCCATACCCCTCCCTCTAATTAGGTGGAATATATATCCCTTTTACATTAGCTTCCTTTCTTTAATATAAGAATAAGCTTATCCCTTGGAGCCCCAACATTACCTTCCCATTCGATTGCCTTACTTGGAAAGTAAAAGTGCATTCTCTTAGTTCACCAATCCACCGTAGCATAACAATAAGGCAACCAATCCATACCCATGATAACATCGAATTCTATAATTTTTAGTTCAATTAGGTCAGCCAATGTATCATGACCACAAACAGTAACTATACAATCATGATAAACACTTTTAGCTATAATAGACTCTCCGATTAGCGAGACACTTCAAATGGTTTGTGCAATAGTTATAGTGTTCTTTTGAACTGCCCAACAACCACTAGAGTGACATATAAACGTATGGATCCCATATAAATCAATTCATACACATTGTGTGAAAAGATGGACAATGTACCTATGACTATGTCAGGTGAAGTCTCCTAGTCCTATCGACTTACTAGAGTATATATACGATTTTGAACACCACTAGAACTAGCGTCTCTCTTAGAACCTCTACCACAACCTATAGAAACTTTTTGGACACTGCTTAATGAAAAAATCGATGATGATGAAGTGATGGTTGATCCTATAGGTCATGACATATCACCTTTGCCCCTTTTAAGGAATTCTCTCATCAATTGCCCTAACATATCACACCAATAACAAGCATCTTTCCCAATATGACATAGTCCTAAATGATTCCTCCCACATTGCTTACAAGGTTTTCTAGGAGGTCTTTCTTTGATCGTACTTCCTTGCTCTGAATACCCCACTATCTGTGAACTTTGACGTTCAATTCTTTGTAAAACTTAGTTGCCCTTGGACCCTTGAAACAGAGGGGGAGCACTAGCTATAGAGTATGAAAATGATGGCCTAGGTGGTCTGTTAGAAAAACATGGCCTGAATTAACTTTTGGATGCACAAACTTCCCTGTAGTTCTAGCCCTCTTAGAAGGTCCTCTTTCCTAGTCTTGTTTCCTTCTTCTTTGCCTTTGATCCTCCATCTTTTTGTGCAAAAGATTGGATTCTCGCCATATCCATATATTGATTCAAAGAAGCAATAGTGAAATCTTTGACCAAGTACTCATTCAACCTATCCATGAATCGATGAACTCTTTCGCGCATAGTGGATAACACATTAGGAGCATACCTTTCCAAAGTGTTAAGTTTGGGGTTGTACTCCTCACGCTCATGTTCCGCTTGTAAAGATTTAAGATCTGTTCTACATGGGCCTCATGGTATCTAACGGCAAGTAATGGTCAATGAATGCCTCTTTGAACTCTTTCCAATTAGCTAAAGGTGCTTCTATACCCCTGGATTGTTTCCAAGTATCGTATCATAGTATTGCCACCCCCTTTAGTCTATTAGCTGCTAACATAACTGCTTCTTTAACAAATACATGTATAATATCCATAACCCTCTAAATATGATAAGTAAAGTCTCATGGGTCCTCATTAAGATATGACCTATTAAATGTTGGAGGGTCTAAATAAAGGAAATCTCGTATCAGCACACTAGCTTCCCAATTAGTGTAATTAGTATCCTTAGTTGGAACTTCCTATTGTCATCTCCGGCGTGAATATCTTCTTCTTCTGTCTTCCTCGAGGCATTTTCCCGATAGGTGCACGTTAGCAAATCACACTATCATGCGCCGAGAGAAAAATACAGTTTCTAATTGTATGACTCGTTGTCACCACTTACCTAGATCGATATGGCTAGTTTTCTAGCGAGATTTCTAGCTTGAATTAAGGCTTCGAAGCCCCTCTCCTCTCTCTGTAACTAGAGAGGTAGGCAACCTGAGTTTAGAGCCACCTCGATTCGGGATGTCGGAACATCAACCGGATCGGAAACCGAATCCTAAAGTGCTTCGGAACAGGTTCGAGAGCTTCGATCGAAAACCTTTCCTATCCTTGGCTTTTCTAGCAACAATACAAGTCAATAATTGAATTGCATTCCTTAAATCCTGCACAGTAGCATCTGTAGATGGTTTTGGGGGAACTACTCTCCTCTTTATCTCTTCTAGAGATATAGGAGTTGAGGATGTCTATGATGGAGGCTCAACTTGAACCTCATCTTGTCATCTAAGTCGGTTGGTCCTCCTCATAATGCCACATCTACTTTCTTCCCCCTGCTTTTACTTTTTCTGATCTCTGGCATCCTAGCTATAACAAATCAATTGAAAGGTTACGCTTGATAAACTTAAAATACTTGGCTCCATGGCACGGTCTAAGAAATGAAAAGAAAGTGATAACTCTTAAATGCCCCATAGCCTCGTGTCTAAAAATGTGGTGCACAACATATCCATAAACAAGACTCTACACAGACACGAATTTATAGACTCCCTAGGATGACACACTTTGATACAACTTTTTTCACACCTTAACTCCCGTTAATGTGGACAACATCCATTGCCGAAGAGACTTGGGAGAACTAGAAATAACTATGTACCTACCATGCACTTATATGAACATCTAAAGGTTTTTCCATGATAGACATTAAGCACCTTTGAAAATAAACTACATTTTCAAGCCAAAAGCAAATACACATGACTTAAACATTAGGGACACAACTTGTAAACCATAAAGACTCAAACATACTTTACTTTACATAGTCTACAAAGCCTCTAAACAATACACAATACTTGGTTAAGGTTGGGATAGGCCAATGCCTTACCTTAACTATTATACAATACCAAAACTTATGTTATAGACTCAGAAAGGCCAAAATCAACCTGGGTTCACCAATAGTTGTTGAATGTCCTGTGCTCTTACTGGGGAGGTCTACTAAATCTTGCTCCTACAACTTAAAATGCAGGTCCCCCATGAGGTACTTTATTATGAAAGAATGTACTGAATGTATAAGGCATAAGATAAGCACATGTAGGATAATAAGAGCGCAAATAGAATACAATACAAATGCATTAATATAGATAGAGACCACTTTTACTCATACTTATGGAATCATGTACATTAATTTGCTTTCTTTACATTACCTTTCTTTACTTTATGATCTTCATTCAACATATGATATAAATAACCAACGGTAAAAGAGGATGAGCCATGCTAGGCATTTTAGCCCTTGGGATACGGTCCCCAAAAATATATATCTCGGGATCAGCCCATGCTAGGATTTCCTTTCACCACTAGGATACCACCCATAATACTAGGATCAACCAATGCCATGTGATTCTTCCACCCCTAGGCTACCACCTATGAATAAATAGGTTCACTTTAGATCTTTTCATTAACATTTGAGATGGTTATTTTGGTGGTCATGGCATTATTGAGCTTTGGAGTTATCGATCAAACAAGTGACACACAAACAGTCATATAATACAGCAAAAATGATGTAGGGAGTACTTTACACAATCCATGAAATGCTTAGGAATCGAATAACACATGGAACTTATTTAGCTAAATGGAGGACTCGTGTAGCGTGTTATTCAACGTACATGTGCAGACTCAATAGTAAACAAGTATTGGAGTATTTGAACACATCAAGGAGTGGAACAAGGTTAGTATCCATATTATAGTTTGTATATTGCCATTTGGTGGAATTTGAAAGGAAGAGTATCTAAGGAGCTTTTTCTGTAACACAAACCACATTTCATGCCAAGGATAGGAAATTGAATAGCCTTACATACCTTGTTGTACAACTCTGATATTGTCCAAAATTAACTTTCTTTCTTTGTATTAATAATCTATAGTAACTTAAGTTTAAGACTAGTATTAGTAGTTAAGAAACACATTTGGGATATTCAAAACCACCCGGAACAGTAACCGAAAAGTAGGCAAGTAATTTATCAAATTGAGGGTGTTCTTTCAACCCCTTCTCTCCTTATTACTTTTGTTTACCATAAAGATTCGTATAGGGTTCTAAGGAACCATTTGGTTCCATAACACACAAAAAATAGTAAATAAAGTGAAATGGTAAGCAAGGTCACATAACATTAAGTTAAGTGATGTATCAGCACACTTTCTTTTTACATGTCAATACCAACCAAAATGTCCCTATTTCACACACGCAAAAAATCCCCTAAAGTAGTTCCAAACGCCCTTCATCCTAACAACACAATATTGAACTTATCACCCTATGAGTTCTTAGCAAAACACATATAAAATTCTCCTTTCAAACTTGTATATAAGGGGGAGCACAAACAGCCAGAAACCTTACCTTCATTTATGAAATTAAACTCCAGCCTTACACTTCTTTCAAGAGCTTAAATTACCCTTCAAAGTTAACCAACAAAAAGGCATAAGTCCCTTTTAATAATCAAAAGATATGGGGTATCCACCATGAAGGAAAAGAGTCTATAAATTATAGCCTAACCAACATGATTTCATAACTTTTCATGGAGTAATAATGCTAAAATCATAAGTACCTTACCTTAACTTTACTTGCAAAGGTGTGGGTTTCCTCAACAACCTAGGAGAAACTTAGGGCTTATACTACCTTTTTTGGGCTCCTCATTTCCAGCCACCAATTGGTCAATTTTGGTCCAAATAGGTTATGCACCTACTTTCCCATTTAATCTTCATAAAAGGCATAGTAGGTGATGCACATACTTACTTTAACTATATTTAAAATAGGCCTTTAACCATTGGGCGTTGCCCACCCTTTTCCCCTTCTATTTCACTTAGCTTGGGACCCAATTGAGATTAGTAACATGGAACTAAGTATAATCCATTACATACCTACTTAAGTTAAGCAATTAGGTTACTTACCTGCTAGCTTGACAAAGTCAAGCAAGCACCTCAAAATTTTTATTCTGATTTTTAGATTGTAATCTCCATGATTTAGCTTATGACTTATATACACTTGATCACTTTAAACTTTAGACTCAAATGCCATCTTTCAATTTCATATTTAAATACATCCAGAATTAATGTTAACTCTATCGCATTGAATTAAGATATACGAGAAGTCCCCTTAAATCTAATTTACTATCACTCATTGTATAAGAAATCAAATCCCTTACCTATACCATAAGGCTATATCATACGATATAATTAGAACTAGTAGATGCCAAATATAGGATCTTATACGGAGTCTGGGAACCTCCTCATAAGTGAGATTATACTTAATGACTATGATCTCAACAGTAACAACCAAAGAAGAATCATTGAAACATTTCCATAGAAGAGACACATGAAACACTGTGTAGACTGTTGTAAACTCAGTCTGTAGGCCCAACTCAAAGGACACATGGCCTACTCTTCTCACAATTTAGTATGGGCCAACAAAACAGGGACTAATCTTCCCTTTTTCCCAAACAACATCGACCCTTCATAGATGACACTTTCAAGAACCCAATCACCTATCTCAAACTCCATTTCTCTCATTCTGACATCATAATCTGACTTTTGCCTATTCTGAGTTGTTTTCAACCTATGTCAAATCATTTAAACTTTTTGATTAACCTTAAATACAAATCCTGTACCAATTAGAGGTACAACAACCTCAAACCATCCAACTGGAGATCTTCACCTTCTCCCGTATGAGGACTCGAATGGATTAATCTGGATGTGAGTAATAACTATTATTATATGCAAATTCAACCATTGAAAGGTGGTCATACAAGCTACCCTTGAAATCAAGTATGCAAGATCTTAGCATATCCTTCAGATTCTAGATGGTCCACTCGGCCTGACCATATTTCTTCGGATGGAAAGCAGTGCTAATATAAACATGTAACCCAAACCTTTCTGTAATAACTTCTATAAATGCGAAGTAATGAGTACCCCAATCAGAAATGATTGCCAAGGGCACACTGTACATGCGAACAATCTCCTGAAGTTTCAACCTACCATACTCCTATGTTGTCATCTTAGTGTGAACAGGTAGAAAATAAGCTGACTTTGTTAATCTATCCACAATTACCCTAATGGAAATTTTTGTCTTCTTAGTACATGGCAAATTAGTAACAAAATTAATACCACTTCTAAGTAGGAATTTGAAATATCTGCATCTCACCTACCAACTTCAAATGTTCAGCCTTCACCTATTGCCAGTTCAGTCACTTATCCACATCCTCGGCTATGTTCCTTTTTATCCCTTCCCACTAGTAAACTTTCCTTAAATCACTATACATCATAGTGGCACCTAGATGAATGGAATACTTGGAACTGTGAGCTTCTTACAAGATCCTTTCCCTTATATATCTACATTTAGAACGCATAATTGACCATTATATCATAACACTCGATCTTTCCCTTTAGAGGAAACTTGTCTGTTATTCTTACCAACCCTACTCTTTAGCTTAAGCAAAAATGGATCTCTATCCTGTTTTTCCTGCACCTCTACTACTAAAGAAGACTCAATACATTCAAAACCAACGTACCATCATCATTAACCTCAACCATTATAACACCCAAGTGTTCAAGCTGGTGCACATCCCTAGAAATATCCTTCTTACTCCCTTCAACATGAGACAAGATAACCCAAAGAAACTCTACCGAGGGTATCATCTACGACATTTTCCTTACTAGGGTGTTAAAGCACACACATATCATAATTAAGTAACTCTGAAAATTCCTCAGACAAAGATTTAGATCCTTCTGGTAAAACATATATTAGAGACTCTTGTGGTCAGTCAAAACATCCACATGGACACCATAAAAGTAGTGTCTCCACAACATAAGAGCAAATACTATTTCCACCAACTCTATGTCATGAGTCGGGTAGCTTTTCTCATGGACCTTGAGCTTCATAAAAGCATAAGATATGACTTTCCAATTTTGTATAAGGGCACAACCAAGACCAACCTGAGAAGCATCACAATACACCACTAACCCTTTATTACCCTCTAGAAGGGTCAACACTAGAGACGAAGTCAACTTATCTTTTTAAGTCTTGAAAACTTTCCTCACAATATTTAGATCATTCAAACTTAACTTTCTTCTGGGTCAATCTGGTAAGAGGGACTTGTAAGGTAGAAAACAAGACTTGTAAGGTAGAAAACAAGTCACAGATCTCCAATAATACCCATCTAACCCCAAGAAACTTATAATTTCAATCGAAGGGGTAAGTCTAGGCATATTCTTCACAACATCAATCTTTTAAGAATCAAGCCGAATAATATCTCCATAAACAACATGGCCGATGAAAGCTATAGATTTCAGCCAGAATTCACACTTGGAAAACATAGCATATAACTGATGGTCTATAAGGTCTATAGAACAATCCTTATATGATTTTCATAATATTTCTCACTCTTGGAATAGACTACAATTTCATTAATGAACACAATGACGACAGAATCAAGATAAGGTTTGAATACTCTATTCATAAGATCCATAAAAACGGATGGGTCATTATTAATAGAAAATACATGGCTACATACTCATATGACCATAAAGAGTTTGAAAATAAATCTTTCGGATATCATATTCCTAACCTTGAAGTGATGGTAACCGAGCCTGAGATCTATCTTGGAAAAGAGGTTGGCACCGCGAAGCTAATCAATGAGATCATAAATTCTGGGGATGGGGTATTTTTTTAATGGTACCTTTATTTAGCTTTCAGTAATCTATACACATACAGAGAGAACGATATTCTTTTTGCATGAATAAGATAGTAGCTCCCTAAGGTAAAAAGTTAGGCCTAATAAACCCCTTGTCTAACTGGTCAGCTAATTGTTCCTTGAGTTCTTTAAATTCATTTGGATCCATCCTATAAGGAAGAATGGATATGGTTTGTGCATTAGGAAGAAGATCTTTCCCAAAATTAATCTCCCGATCTAGGGGAATACTAGGTAGATCATCTGGGAAAACTGTTGGAAATTCTCTAAAAAATAGGACTGACTAAATGGTGGGAGTCTCGAAATTAGAGTTGCTATCTCTAAAAATATGATATATTAAAGCCTAGGAGATAATTTTCTTACTTTGAGGTAAGAAAAAGATGACCCTTAGGAGCAATGGAACTACCTCCCCATTCTAAGGCTAGCTCACCCAGAAATTGAAACTTTACTATTCTGGTTCTATAATCAATGAAAGCAAAATTGGAATACAACCAATATATACCCAGAATGATGTAAAATTCACCATATCTAATTCTACCAAATCCTCTGAGGAGTCTCTCCTAAGAATTGAAACTAGGAAATTATGATAAACCCTTTCGACTACCATGGTGTCACTAATTAGATCTGAAACTAAGAATGACTCTGAAATTTGAATAGGACTAACCCTAAAATTCAAAAAGGCATAAGGTGTAATAAAAGATAATGTAGTCGCCGGATCCATCAACATAAAACAATCAACAAAATAGACTTGCAACATACCAGTAACGACATTAGATGAATCCTCTTTGTCTTGGTAGGACCTTAGTCCATATAACCTATTTTGGCGCTGCCCACCACCAGCCTAAGAAGTAGCACCTTGCTGAAAATTATGGTCTAGTGGAGCTGATGATGCAGTAGACTGAGACTTTACTATATTTTGGTTTCTTCTCCTTTCCACTAGGAAATCCCTAATCTCATTACTCGACTAGCAATAACCAAAATAGCCATCTTGTCCAACCAAACATTTCTCCAGATGATTCTTCCCACACTAAGTTCAAGTGGAAAATGTCATAGTGGTGGATCGAATGACACACCGAGACATAGCCCCGGAGGGCTTCTTCTTGTGAAGCTACTTACCCCAGTAGTAGGAGCTGGTGAACTAGTTGAAGTTGGAGCCAGAAACCTCTACTGACACTGAGGCCTCTTTGCTCCACCATAACTCTGCTACTAACTCTTACTTGACTGATTAAATCTTCCCTCTTATTCTGCCTCTCCCTTTCTTTTAACTTTTCTTCCTCCATCTGCTGAGAGTGCATCATAAGTCTAGAGATGTTCATGTCCCCAATCAATATAGTTGTATTGCACTTTTTCTTTACTAGATCATTAATACCAAAATTATATTTACTCATCCTAGACCTCAGATCATCAACCATCTCAGGTGCATATCTAGAAAGTTGGGTAAATAGTCTTTCACAGACATAGACCCCTGCCTCAGATTGATAAACTCTTAAACCTTATCCTCTTTTATCTCCCTAAGGAATAACTTGTAAATAATAAACTCAACAAAGCACTCCTAAGACACCGGAGCAGTACAAGGACCTCTACACCCATTCCACTAGGTGTAACATATGTGAGATACATCTTTAAGCTGATAAGATGTTAGCTAAACTCACTCTCTCCTGATGACTTACATCACTTCAAAAATATTCACAAGTTCATCCATAAAATTTTAAGGATGCTCCTCGACCATAGACCCAATAACAATTAGTGGAGTCATCGCAAGAAAATCTCGAGCTCTGTAAGAAGCATTACCCCCAACCTTGGAAGTAGGAATGACAACTTGGTTATTGACTTGGGTAGTGAATGCCTTGGACAACAACTGTATGGTATCTCTAAATTTAGCAGTGATACCTTGATTAGTTTGGGTTACATTCCTGGCAGGATGACCAAGAGCCATGTTAGTTGCGGTCCTACAAACAGGTTGTCTACAGAAAGGCATGATTATCTGAAATAACAGAGAACACATTAGTAGAATATTTGAGATAGACACCATAGCATGAGAAAAGACATGAAGAAGGTGAGACTTCTTATTAAATGTTTTGTAGCCTCTTCATTATAAGTGTGGCATACAACACACCCATAAGGGAGACTCCACTAAACGTGAATTTGTACATATCCTAAGACACTTGAACCTTGGTCTTTGATACCAACTCTATAATGCCTCGAGACTACTCCCTGGATGCTACTCGGTACTAAGGACCCATAAGTAAGTACCAAGAAAGCCCTTGGCATAATCACCTATTCATGACCATAAGCATACAGTGGAAGACATACTAATAAGGTGAAAAGGAATACTAAATATCATAAAGAAAGACTACATAATTTATGAGTCAAACATAATGGGCAATAAGAAACATAATCTGACTAATGCAAGGCTCTATGTCTAAAACAATCTATGACACTGGGGCAGACTTCTGAGATAGACCTAAAAGAAAATATAAATGCAATGTATGAACAACTCCAGTCCTCGAGTAATGAGGATTCACCAAGTTGTCCAATGATTTGTCTTTTTTATTAACCTCGCTGTCGAGTAGGGAAACCTATATCTACATTACATAATAACATACAACCAAAATGGGTCAGTATTATCGAATATATTGGTATAGGGGTGTATGTATAAAACATGATAAATATATAAGGATGAAATGAAACTCAATGCAATGACCCAAATTTCTGAAATAAGCTGAAAATATAGGTCTTGGCTCAAAGTCTAAATCATAAGTGCAACACGTATTTATTTGTGTCAAGCATTTACTTTTTATTTTAGAATACGAGTTTAGGAGTTTTTTCTAACCAATAGAAATTATGCTATGAGCTACGTAGAATCCAATGTCATAAACCCACTCTGAAAAAGGTCCAGTGTCTTATAACCCACATTAGCAAAGAGTCGCCCTAACTTGCCATAGCTAGGAATAAACTTAAAATTTTAAGCTAAGGATCTTTAACTAGATAATCATAATTAACCTATTCTAGAAGCACAGTTTTTGCAATAACTATAACCTCACTATGAGATGAGCTAATTCTATTAGTTCTAAATAATCCTCCTAAAAAATACATGTGCTCATAGTCATAGAGATATTCCTAAAAGGCATATATCTGGGTGCCTAAAACATTATCATAATTGAGTCGGAGCTCCTTCATTCTTGTCTTCCATATAATAAAACTTTTTTTCTAAGTTTATTATGATCATAAATCATGCATAAATAATGTTATGAAGAATTAAACATCTACTCTTGGATTTTATTAAAATAAAATCATAATACTAGTGGAAATATTTATGATTTAAATAGACATGTTGATTTAGTATAATTCGTGTGATTCAAGGTTGAAATCATGAGAATAATCATAAAATAGTTAAAACTTGCAATATTAACTCATGGAAACAATATAAATCAATTTCATGAACTTTGGGTATAACACCTAGATTGAAGAGATCATAATTAATAAAAAATCTAAGGATTTTGGTCATGAGAATGAAAGGAATTCTTATTGAATACACTGGTACCTTTTTGGGAATGAATCACTAGAAGAAAATTGAGAATTGCTGGAGAATAAAGAACCCTAGTTTGAACTTGTACATGATTATCTTGATTTCTTTAACTGTTTTTCTTTTCTGATATTATTTTAAGTGTAAAAAAGAATAAAGAAATAGAGAGTTTTGGGTATTTATACTAAGGGTAAATAGCCTAAATTAAGTAGGATTGGACATTAAAAAGTAATAATTTCCATAATGACCATTGGAAAATGGAATTAAAAGGTCACTAGGTGAGTTCGAAAGTCAGGAAAGATAGTCCGTCGAACCAAAGGATGGTCCATTGAACTGGTCTATTGAACCATCAAACCTGGTCCCTTTAGTAGGGGGTCTTAAGGATCATCTCCACAGT
>JBDJHY010174551.1:0-12246 GCA_039654485.1 Withania somnifera
TGACTTGGGGCAACTACCGAAATGCTCTAGGATGCAAGACACTGCATATTTATCATAAATGACCTTAAGGGTCATTAAACTACACTTGTTACTGTAGTGCAGATTCAAGTTCTAGTGGCCGACGTGGATTATGGTTTTGCCATTTTTTCTTGTTGCTACTTACTTCAGAGATATGAGGTGAGCTTGGTTTCCAAATATAGATGTTCTGTTTTGTTACACTGATACTGGGTTTTGGGAATTTGTTGACTTATTATAATTCCTTTCCCTAAGTATTTTTCCTTTCCTTTATATTTTACTTATTGTACTTTTTCTTTCCACTATTAATGTAGTAGCCCTCCATTTTGGCATCGAGCTACAGGGTTGGATCTCCTACTGGTAGTATAGTAGGTGCCATCATGATCCGAGAAATGGGTTTGTGACACGATTGGACACCATAGCCTGAAAATCTAAGCCTATAGAAGACTATCTCAAAGATGGATCATTGAAACCGTGTGAGCGTATCTCTGATAAGACGGCTACTAAGAATACCCTCAGTCCCCTGAATAGGACCCACCTTTAACTATCCTACCGCCTTTGCCTCTTCTTTATGCACTAACACGACTCATGAAAAAGGGACTCCATGGACTGAGCATGATATACTACAGTACGAAATGTACGTCCATCTGAATCCAACAATGCCACAAACTCATGGAGTCTATCTCTTAACCCATAGGAAAATTTACGCGCCCTCTTAATCTGTAGGCATGAGCTCAACACCATACACTGACTGCTGATAAAATTGAGCCTCGTACTCAGCATCTGACTTTATCCCTACTCAAGATGTCCGAACTCCTCCCATAACCAGTCCCTCTCAGCCTGAGACAAAAACTTACACATAAACATCTTATAGAAATCAACCTAAGTCAATTGGAGTGATCCTGCTGGTCTGCAAGTCATCAAAGCTCTCCGCTACTGCTTCAGTGCATCACACATTTGGAAGGTGGCGTAGGACACTCTAATATGTTAAAGTTCCTCAACCTCTCCTAACACTTGGCCAAGAACTTGTGATCACTCTCCCCCAAAACACCAGTAAACCTCGAGGGATCTAACCCGAGGAACCTAGTCAGAAGCTTTTGCTCCGGCTCTATTGTAGAAGCCTGGTGGTGCCATAATAGGAGAAAAAACTGAAATAGATAGCAACTTAGTAGGGATAGGGGATAACTGGAGAATAACTACAACGACAAGATGCTACCTAACTAGAAGCATCCAAGGCTGCCCCTTGGGAAGATGTTTGGGCTCCAATTATCGGTGGATCACCGAAGGCAATGATTAACTTCCATAATATAGTTCAAACATCTAGAGTGGGTGCTGGAGTATTACTGGGGCTAGAGAAGGTGTTACATGTAATGAACTTCATGGTCATTTATGAGAAATATGTGATTTTTTGTATTCTAGAGCTTTCAAGTAGCTGCCCCAAGTCATTTATGACTTGCAGGGACCGTAGTACGGATCCCTGGTGGGTCAGTTGAGAAACATCTCAAGTTACTTATTTTAGATCCTAAAACTAAGTACTCATTGACTTTAGTAAACTTTCCTTCAAGACAAGATCAGAATTAAATTCTGACAATTTCTTTAGCTTCGGAGTGCCAAATTAAGTCAAGATTGAAATTGAGTTAGTATTTTGGAGTTTTCACTTGCATTTTGTGCTAATTTGTGGATTTTGGTTAAGTTAAAGCCCAAAGTTTGAGCTTTGGTGGTCTTTTGGTGTTCGGAGTGCTGGTATGGAATTCTAACACTTCCATCAGCTCCGTAATGGTGATTTTAGGCTAGTAAGAGTGTTGATTACCTTACCAGACTTGGTGTTGTATTTTTGAGGTATTGGTTGGAGTTTAATGGTTGTAAGACTAATGGTTCAATTGTCTAACATCTTCCTAAAAAGACCCCATATCTCGATTTTGCCTACATTATTGATTCTAAAATGTTATTTTGGATGTACGCGCATAGTCTTTTTGTGTAAGTAGACTCTGAATGCTTTGATTGATGATTTAGAGTATTTCTTCTCCTTGATTTCTGCTGTCAAAACCTTCAACTGGTGCAGGAGAAATTGCTCATCATGATCGTGGAACCATTCCACGTAATTATGATGAATCACAATAATTCCTATACACGATCACGATCTAGGCTTACGCGATCGGGATGTGTTCCAGAAATTTGCTTAGACGAGATCAAGTGCCATCTCATATGTGATCTAGATTCTCTAATATCCCCATACCACCACGATCAGAATGTTGTATTACACGATAGAATTGTGCAAAACAGTTCCTCTACGCGAACGCGACCTTTCTTCACGCGATCGTGATGAACAAATCACTGACAGTATAAATAATTCCTGCATGACTTTTTGTTCATAATACAAAAATCCTTCCCATTTCCCCTCTGTTTCTGTGTGAAGAACCATCCAAAAAGTCCAGTAAGGGTTGAGAGAAGTACCAAGTTCTTCCCTTTCGATTCCTCGCAAGTTGGTAAGTATTATTCTTTGTTTTATTCCTTGAAACTAGAAGTTTTCCCATTAATGTACCCATGTAGTGAAAACAATAAAACCTTGATATAATTCATACATTATGGAATAAATTATCATCCCTTGGGTTATTTCACTTTGTAGTATGTTTGTTTCATTGAATTTCCCAAGTTAAACATCGTAAAGCTTACATCTTTGACCCTTTATAATCAAATTTTTCCCGAGCTATTTTGATGGCCTTCCTGCACTCGAATTGTGCTCAATTTTGTAGTAGGGGTTCCTATTAACTTTGGAAACCCCATGGCAAAGTTTATTTTATATTCCTACGATGGGCCCTGCCGGCTCATTTTAGGCCAGTCCAAAACTTAACATAAATTTTACTGTTAGAATTGTATTGATATGTGTAATACTATTTCCCAAATTTCAAAGAAATTGGAGTTTGTTTGATATCAATCGAAGTAATATTTAAAAGTTTGCAGCGCTTTATCATCGGATGACAGTGTACTCCATGGGGCTATCTCTAGGTTTATAGATTATATAATGGTTCTAGATAGAATCCGTGGGTTGGGTATTTAGGTTGTTATAGTGACCTTGGACCATTCTCTCGTTCGTTCATCATTTGCTACCTATTTCAGCATCCGGATTAATATGGTGCTTGTAACCTAGGATTTTTCCAATGATACCTGTGCAGGGCGAAGGTGGTTTTTCATTTCATATATATATATATATATATAAATTGCTGATATGTTGTGCATGCATTATACGAGAGGTTAGGCTATAGGCTTCATTGAGAGTGCATTGGGGCTGGGCTAGGATCACCACATGATTATTAAGTCATGAAGTCTAGAAACCGATTTTACCAATAATAACAAATAAGGACATAAAATAATAACTTGGAATTTGTGAATAATAATATAAGTTAAAGTACATTTTTATTATTTTAGACTCGGCGGTGTACTGAGCACCTGATACCAGTTTTTCTAATTATTGTAGCCCAGGGTTTACACCCTGGCACCGAGAATCATCATTTGACTAATTAATGCTGAGACCCTAAACTGACTCTATTCAGCAATGCGTACAATCGCAGGCACTTGAGTCCATCGTTGTACGATAATAAATACAACTTTTCAATACTATCACATTTACTGATTTGGAGGATTATTGATACAGTTCCCTTGAGGACTCTGGTGATGCATGACATTGAGGTGTGGGATGCCATGACTTGTCGATACTATGACTTACTGAGACTATTGATGTATATATGATTCGTTAGACACCATATTTGATACTTGCGAGGCTTATGGTATAGGATGTTAGACTATAATTATGTTAGAGCTTGTACGTGGTGGGCGTACCTCTATGGACCTTGTCTCTGGGCTACAGCAACGCGGAGGGAGGTATAGTGCAGAGCAGGGCTATACTAAAAAGAATTAGGGTATCCTTCCATGGATTCTACCTGCTAGGCCTATGGGTACCAGAGGAGAAACATACACAAGACTGGTTATTTCACGGTGTGTATTTACTTTTCTACACTTGTTTTCTTCAGGGTACCCATTGTTGTATGGGAGGCCAACGGGTGAGCGTTTTCACTGTGTACACTGCATTTCTTATGAGGTGCTTCTCATTATTTATATGTCAATTACATTACTGTTATTATTGCTCCATTGACATTATTGATTATAGGATAGTTCCGATTACATGTGTTATTGTGCGTTGTATCATCTTATTATTCTTTTTTGTCTTACTTGAGGTTACTGGTATACCATCCATAACTCTCTTCCTTTCTTCAATTTGGATCCTATATCTCCAGCTAATATTCCTTAACCTACTCAAGTTCTCCCTATACCATTTGTTGCTCCTGCTGTTGAGCAATAAAAAATAATGATAGGTTAGGAGTAGAAGCTCTAACTAGATTTCTGAGGTTGGATCTCCCTCGGTTCACTGGAGTTTAGGGGAAGATGCATATGAGTTCTTTGTTAATTGAAAGGAGAGGTTGTTGAACCCCGGTGTTTTAAAAACACATGGAGTAGCTTTCTCCACCTATTATATGTGTGGTGCAGCTAAGCAGTGGTGGAGGGATTTTTTTGTATGCAGACCAATAATTTCACCTCAAGCGACTTGGACAGAGTCTTATGAGTTTTCTATGAGAAAGTTTGTATAGAGGGCTGAGTACGAGCACTTGAGGGAGGAGTTTAAGAAGCTTTATTAAGGATCAATGTCAGTGTAGAAGTATGAGTCTTGATTCTAATAATTGTCAGTTTATGGTGTCAAGTTTATGCCTACAGAGGCGGAGAGAGTTCACATATTTTCTTATGGGTTAAGAGACAGGCTTCGTGAGGCTGTAGCTTTGCTAGTATCTGATGGTCGACCGTTTTAGTCCATGGTAGATCATGCTAAATCCCTGGAGGGATCTATTGTGAGTTGCCTCAATGCAATGAAAAGAGGTAGAGGCATCAGGGAGGTTACAGTGGGTCCCGTTCTAGGGGTTGTGGTAAGTTTCATCACGCACAGGATCTGCCCAGCAGGCCAGTGAAGGCTTCATTGTAGGTTTCATCACCTCTTCCAACTCAATTTTCCCGGGGATTTTGATCTTCTCAGCATGGTAGTCATATTATTAGTTCTAGAAGTTATTCCCCATAGAGTAGCATATTAAGGCCATGTGTTGAGTGTGGCATTGTGGGCCACTATGCTAGAGCTTGTCCTTAGAGGGGAACTACTTGGCTTGCTCCTCAGTTTGTACAATCTTTGAGATCAATGCCTCCATTGGCTAGAGGTGGGGTACAGGTGGTTATCATAGTGCTGGCTAGTGTGGTAGGGGTGGTGGTCATGGTAACAGTCGTCATGGAGGCGATTGACAACTATATGCTATTCCATCAAGGAAATAAACAGAGGCCTTGGATTTTGTCATCACATGTATTATTTTTTGTGTTTTATAACTTCGTCAGCCTTATTTGATCCTTGATCCACTTGCTCTTATGTGTCATTATATTTTTCACCCTGTTTGGTATTTCCCATTGATGTGTTATATTTGTCCATGCGTGTTGCTACCCCTATAAGGGATTCCTTAGTAGTAGATTGGGTGATCCTATCATGCATGATCTCTGTTAGTGGACTAGAAACTTGGGTTGACTTGATGCTTTTAGCATGGTTGATTTTGATATCATTTAGGCATGGATTGGTTGTCTTCTCACCATAGGATTTTGTATTATTATGCCAAGACCATTACCTTAGTTTTTCCTGGTTCATCTCCGGTTATGTGGAAGGGTTTTGGTAGTCACGCAAGGTCAATTTCATTATGCACAAGGTTAGTACAGCAGGCTAGTGTAGGCTTCATTGTAGGTTTCGTCACCTCCTCTAGCTCAGTTTTCTTGGGGATTTTGATCTTCTCAGTAAGGTAGTCATATTAGTTTTGGAAAAGGTTCCTTATAGAGTAGGACATTAGTACCATGTTTTGAGTGTGGCATTGTAGGCCACTATGCCAGAGCTTGTCCTTAGAAGGGCACTACTCAGCTTGCTCCTCAGTCTGTAAATCCTTTGAGATCAGTGCCTCCACTGGCTAGAGGGTGGGCAAAGAGTGGTTATTATAGCATGACCAGCGTGGTAGGGACGGTGGTTATAGTAACAATCGTCATAGGGGAGATCGCCAACTATATGCTATTCCATCCAGGCAAGAGGTGGAGGCCTTGGATTCCTTTATCACAGGTACTATTTTTGTGTGTTCTATAACTGCATCAGCCTTATTTGATCCTGGATCCACTTGATTTTATGTGTCATTATATTTTGCACCCAGTTTGGTGTTTCCCATTGATGTATTATCTTTATCCATGCCTGTTTCTACCCTTGTAGGGGATTTCTTAGTAGTAGATTGGGTGATTTAGCCATGCATGATCTCTACTAGTGGACTAGAAACTTGGGTTGACTTGATGATTTTAACGTGGTTGATTTTGCTATCATTTAGGCATGGATTGGTTGTCCCCTCACCATATGATTTTGTATTATTATGCCAAGACCATTACCTTAGTTTTGCCTAGTTCATCTCCGGTTATGTGGAAGGGTTTTGGTAGTCGCGCAAGGTCAATTTCATTATGCACAAGGTAAGTCCAGCAGGCTAGTGTAGTCTTCATTGTAGGTTTCGTCACCTCCTCTAGATCAGTTTTCTTAGGGATTTTGATCTTCCCAGTATGGTAGTCATATTAGTTTTGGAAAAGGTTCCCTATTGAGTAGGACATTTGTGTCGTGTTTTGAGTGTGGCATTATAGGCCACTATGCCAGAGCTTGTCCTTAGAAGGGCACTACTCATCTTGCTCCTCAGTCTGTAAAACCTTTGAGATTAGTGCCTCCGCTGGCTAGAGGTAGGGCAAAGGGTGGTTATCGTAGCGGTGGCCAGCGTGGTAGGGGCGGTGGTTATGGTAATAATCGTCATGGGGGAGATCGCCAACTATATGTTATTCCATCTAGGCAAGAGGTAGAGGCCTTGGGATTCCTTTATCATAGGTACTATTTTTGTGTGTTCTATAACTGCGTCAGCCTTATTTGATCCTGGATCCACTTGCTTTTATGTGTCATTATATTTTGCATCCAGTTTGGTGTTTCCCATTGATGTATTATCTTTATCCATGCCTGTTTTTACCTTTGTATGGGATTTCTTAGTAGTAGATTGGGTGATCTAGACATGATGATCTCTGTTAGTGGACTAGAAACTTGGGTTGACTTGATGATTTTAACGTGGTTGATTTTGATATCATTTAGGCATGGATTGGTTGTCCTGTAACCGTGTGATTTTGGATTGTTATTCTAAGACTGTAAACCTTAGTTTTTCCTGGTTCATCTTAATTATGTGGATGGATTTTGGCAGCTGCACACGGATAGGGTTTATTTACTGCCTTCAGGCTAGGAGGTTAGTAGGGATAGGGTGTTTTGCATAGTTAGCTTATGTCTTTGATATCCATGCCGAGATTCCTACTCTTGAGTCAGTCCCTGTTGTTTTTGATTTTCTTGATGTATTCCTAACCGACCTACCAGGCCTACTACAGAGAGAGATATTGACTTTACTATTGATCTAGAGCCCGACACTAAACCTATTTCTATTGCTCCTTATTATATGGATCGTACAGAGTTAAGAGAGATCAAGTTCAGATCCAAGATTTGTTAGATAAGTGTTTTATTCTCTCTAGTGTTTTTCCATGGGTACGCCTGTTCTATTTGTTATAAAGAAAGATAGTACTATACAGATGTGTATAGATTATCGGCAGTTAAACAAAGTCCCAGTGAAGGACAGATATCCTATGCAAAGAATTGATGATTTATTTGATTAGCTTCAGGGAACTACAGTGTTGAGGATATTCCTAACACAACATTCCTAACACAACATTCAAGACTTGATACGACCACTATGAATTTCTGGTTATGTCCTTTAGCCTGACTAATGATCCAACAACTTTCATGGACTTGATGCATAGGGTGCTTAAGCCATACATGAGTCTTTCATTATTGTATTTATTTATGATATACTAGCGTATTCACGGAGTAAGTCCGATCATGATCAACATTTGAGATTGATTCCCCAGACGCTGAGAGGACACAAGCCTTATGCCAAGTTCTCCAAGTGTGTATTTTGGTTGGAGTCTTTTGCATTTCTCGGACATGTAGTGTCCAAGGCTGGGATTAAGTTTTATCTAGTAAAGATTTAGGCGGTGCGAGATTGGCCTATACCGACATCTATTTCTGAGATTTGGATTTATTTGGCTTAGCTGGGTATTATCGATATTTTTTCAGGTGTTCTCATCGATTGCGGCGCCCTTGACTAAGTTGACTAGGAAGAATGTTGCCTTTCAGTGGTCTGATAATTGTGAGTTGAGATTTTTGAGGCACAAGGACCTTGCCAGTTGGGGGTCAGGAATTCTCCGTATATTGTGATGCTTCTGGTGTTAGTTTGGGTTGTGTTCTGATGTATTAGGGTCGAGTGATTGTGTATGATTTGAGGAAGCAGAAGGTCCATGAGCGTAACTACCCCACTCATGACTTGGAGCTGGCGGCTGTAGTATTTGCGCTTAAGATTTAGAGGCATTATTTGTATGGAGTTTAATGCGAGATCTTTACTGAACATCATAGTTTTCAGTATATTATTAACCAGAATGAGTTGAATTCTAGGAAGTAGAGGTGGATTGAGTTACTTAAAGACTATGATATTTCTATTCTCTACTATCCAGGCAAGGAAAATGTAGTAGTAGATACCTTGAGTCGAAAGGCGGTTAGTATGGGTATCTTAGTAGCCTTGTTAGTTTTGAGAGGCCATAGGTGGTCGAGGTTTAGTGGTTGGATAGTCAGTTGTTTAGAGTTAATTTATCAGACCCCAAGAGAGTATTTTCATGTGGTGAGGCCAAATCTTCCTTCTTAGATCAGATTCAGAAGCGATAGTTTGAGGATAAGTATTTGGTTGCTATTCGTGATCAAGTATTACCTAGTGATTTTGGTAAGGCTTCTATTGATTCTGATGAGGTGCTCCGGTATGATGGTCGTATTTATGTACCACATGATGGTGATTTGGTGCAGTTGATCTTGCATGAGGCTCATAACTCCAAGTATTCTATTCATCCTGGTGTAGCCAAGATATACCATGATTTGCAACATTTGTGTTGATTGAGTGGAATGAAGAGGGATGTTGCTGAGTATGTGTCTAAGTGTTTGAACTGTCAACAGGTTAAGTGTGAGCATCGACGGCCAAGTGGTTTGATTCAAAAACTCCCTATTCCGACTTAAAAGTAGGAGCATGTGACAATAATTTTGTTTCGGGCTTACCTCGGACTAGCAGAGGTCATGAGACTGTTTGGGTCATTGTATATAGATTGACTAAGAGGTCATGAAACTATTTGGGTCATCATAAATAGATTGACTAAGTCATCTCACTTCATTCCCACCCACTCTTCTTATAATGCTGAGCGTCTGGCTCAAATTTACATTCATAAGGTATAAGATTGCATGGCATTCCTGTGTCTATCATTTTCGATAGAGGCACCTAGTTCACATTGCAGTTTTGGAGATTTTTTCAGTGGTATTTGGGCACTGAGCTTTAGTTGAGCACAATATTTCATTTACAGACTGAAGGCCAATCTAAGTGGAGTATTCAAGTGTTGGAGGATATATTGAGCACTTGTGTGTTGGATTTTGATGGTGCTTGGGATCAACACAAACAATTAGAAGAGTTTGCTTGTAATAGTAGTTATCACTCCAACATTGAGAAGACACCTTTTAAGGCATTGTTCAGTAGGCGGTGAAGGTCGCCTATTGGTTAGTTTGATGGTTTTGAGGCCATAGTCTGTTCTTCAGATTTGTTGCATTATTCCCTTGATCAGGTTTGAGTGATTCAGGATAAATTGTAGGCAACACAGAGTAGGCAGAAAGGTTAGTGACAGAGTCTTCCTAAGGGTTTCTCCTATGTATGGTGTGGTGAGGTTCGGTAGGTGGGGAAAGCTTAGTCCTAGGTATATCACACCATTTGAGATTTTAGAGAGTGTTGGTGATGTTTCCTACCGGTTGGCCTTACCTCATACGATTTCAGCCATTCATCTGGTATTTCATATTTTAATGTTGTGATGGTACATTCTGGATGAGTCTCAAGTCGTTCAAGAGGATTTAGTGCAACAAGATAAGAATCTATCTTCCGTCGAGGAGCTTGCGAGAGTTCTGGCTAGGGATATTAGAAATCTGAGATCGAGAGAGATTATGATGGTTAGGGTGTAGTAGAGACCTCGTATGGTTGAGGAGCCTACTTGGGAGATTAAGAGAGAGATTTGAAAGAGGTATCCTCAGCTGTTTGAGACATTAGGTACTTTTCTCTCTATTTATTTCCTTCTTTTACTTGACTTCCGGGGATGAAATTCCTTTTCATCGTGGATGTTGTAATGATCCCCATGGATATTTATAAGAAATACATGAAGTTTTGCATTCTTGAGCTTTCAGTAGCTGCCTCAAATCATTTATGACTTGTAGGGACTGGTATCCGGATCCCTAACGGCTTGGTTGAGAAATATCTCAAGTTGCCTGTTTTAGAGCCTAAAACTAAGTACTTATTGACTTTAGTAACCTTTGCTTCAAGGCAAGCTCGAAAGTAAATTTGGACAGTTCCATCAGCTCTGGAATGCCAAACAAAGTCAAGATTAACCTTGAGTTCGTGTTTCTGAGTTCTTATTTGCAGTTTGTGCTAATTTATGGATTTTGGTTAAGTTAAAGCCTTATGTTGGAGCTTGGGTGGTCTTTTAGTGTTCAGAGTGCTAGAATAGAATTCTGACGCTTACGTCAGCTCAGGAATGGTGATGTTAGACTAGTGAGAGTGTGGGTTAGCTTGCCGTACTTGTCATTGTATTTTAGGTGTTGGTTGGAGTTTTTTTTGTTTGAAGCGTAATGGTTGACTTGGCCAATATTTTCCCGAAATAACCTCTTATCCCAATCTTGACTTCACCGTTGAGTTTGAAATATGTTTTCGGGTGTACATGCATAGTTTAATTACATAAATTAGACGCCAAATGCATTTTGAGTGGTGACTCAGAGTATTTCTTTCCCTTATTGTCTGCTATCAAAAACCTGCAACTGGTGTAGGCGAAATTTCTTATTGCGATCCTGGAACGTTTCCATGCGGTTGTAGTGAATCGCAGCAGTTCCTCTATGCAATGCGATTCAGGCTTAAGGGATCAGGATGTGTTCTAGTAATTCACTTAGACGCGATCGTAATACTCCAATATCCCTATACTTACCGCGATTGCAATGTTGTATTACACAATGGCATTATGCAAAACATTTCCTCTATGCATCATGACCTTTTTTTCACGTGATTGCGATGAGCAAATCATAGACAGTATAAATAATCTCTGCATGACTTTTCTGTTAATAGTACAACAAACTCCTTTAGTTCCCCTGAGTTTCTACGTAAAAAACCGTCCAAAAAGTCAAGCAAGGGTTAAGAAAAATCCCAAGTGCTTCTCCTTCGATTACCTACAAGTTAGTAAGCCTTCTTCGTTTTATTCCTTGAAAATCTAAGTTTTCCCCATTAATGGCCCTAAGTAGTGAAAATAGTGAAACCTTGAGATAATTTATATATTATGGAATAAATTATCATCCCTTGAGTTATTTCACTACGTAGTATATTCGTTTCGTCGAATTTCCTCGTTAAACCCCATAAAGCTTACATTTTTTATCCTTTATAATCAAATCTATCTTGGGATATTTGGATGGTCCATACGTACTTGAGTTGTGTTCAATTTTGGAGCACGGGTTCCTAGTAATGTTGGAAGCCTCGTGGAGAAGTTTATTTTTTTTACCGGTGAGTGGGCCCTACTAGCCTATTTTAGGCTCGATTTTAGGTCCATTCGGAAACTTAGCATAATCTATAGCATTAGACTTGTATTGATAAGTGTAATACTATTTTGAAAGTTTCAGAGCAATTGGAGTTCTTTTGATATCAATTGGAGTAACATTTGTGAGTTTGCAATGCTTTATCATCTAACGAACGTTATACTCCATGGGGCTATATTTGAGTTTATAGATTTTATAATGGTCCTAAATAGAATCTGTGGGTTAGGTATCTATATTTTATAGTAACCTTGGACCATTCTTTCATCCGTTCCTTGTTTTCTACCTATTTCGGCATCCAAATTAGTATGGAGCCTGTAGCCTAGGATTTGTCTAGTGATACCTGTGCAGGCATAAGTGGTTTGTCATTTCATTTATACATATATATACTTGATAATATGTTT
>JBDJHY010174562.1:0-12246 GCA_039654485.1 Withania somnifera
AACAAAGACTATCACATCGTCAAATATGCAACAATTGTCAAAAGCACAAATTCAATGCAATGCTCAAGAAGAGATTAAGTCACTTTTTTCCCCTAAAGAATATCCTAAGCGTCCCTAAGCTGACATTAGCAAGCTTATAATAAAGTCCTACATGATCTCATTTCAAATATTAACACATTAGTGAAGACTTACATAAAGGCCAAAAATATGGTATCACATTGCATGTGTTGAGCGTCTTTCTGAGTGTAAGTATGCTTTGAAAAAGTCTTCATGTCAAGTACTTCCAAAATGTTTGAGATAAGACTTTCTTTGTTGTGAGGGCACTTAAAATGTGAGGATATGTACAGTTCAAAATCCTTATTTGAAACAAGATGAATGGATTTTATCGATGCTTAGGTACGTCTGAGGTACCACTTGAAGCTATAGGAATTTCTTCGAAGACAATATCAGTAAAATAAGGAAAAAATAAGGGAAATTTCTACATACTACTAACTATTGGTACCAACTATAGTCAGAATTCGACTCCCTCTTCACAATTTTATTTTCTCAAAATAAAATAGGCAAGCACCCATATTCTAACATTTGTTGAAGTGACATATCAGATCACTCACCGATAGAGTCGTACTTTTTTTTAATTTGCGGTATTTCTTTTATCAAATGATACATTAGATGTTACTTTAACTAAAATGGTCTTTTAAATTCAAAGATGGTTCGTCACCCTTTTAAAAAATGAATTTTTCAAAGTTGGTTCATCATCCTGTATAAAAATAGTAGTTTTTCTAAATTTGGACTATCATCCCACTCAAAGATGATATATTTGTAAAATTGGGTTATCATCCTATAAAAAATGACATTTTTTCTAAAGGTGGGTCATTATCCCACTCAAAGATGATATCTTTGCAAAATTGGGTTGTCCTTCCATTCAAAAGATGACACTTTTTCAAAATTAGATTCTCATTCCTTTTAAATAATGCATGATTTCATTGACTCACTCAAATAATGTTTGCATATGTTCATGTTGTATTGCTAATAATGATTTCATTTTAACTTTTGATACACAAAGTCAAGGCACACCAAAGAGTTAGAATTAAAAGGATACGTAGGTGACACCATGGCTCAATCATTTTCCTGCAAGACTCTCATAACACCATATGATGAAAACCCGAGTAAAATTTTTGAGTGAAACTTAGAAATTCAAAAGAAGAATGTCCTCCTATAATCTTTAGTATGGAGACCATATCAAAGAATGTAACTGCGTAAAAGTTTAAGTAAGGTTTTAGAAATTTCACAACTATCAGAAGCTTTTATCAATTGGTCTAAACATACTTTGGGAATGCTTAACTGGGGCAAAAATTTTGAGGAACACCTCAAAATTTCTATCAAGGACGTAGGATCAACTCCAAGAATTTTCCAAAAATAAAGGCTCGGAGTCTACTTTAGAAATACCCAACTTCAATAATCCCAAAGTCAATTAATTCTCGACTATGTCAGATTTTCGTAGAGTCATCTTCAACTATCCATATATGAGGTTGAAAGATCTTCTGAGCTTAAACAAGATGTCAGACATGCTGAAAGCCTTGAACAAATGACGTTTGTAGAACTGTACATGATATCACAGGAATGACATAGAATCAACAGACAAAGAGAAAAAATGATGTCCTTTTCAAATTCACCAGCAATTTATGAAGGTTGTCGGACATATAATGTTCGTTTATTGCCAATAAGACATCTTGTTTGTCTATTCTTCTTGAAAGGAGGTGCCAATGTCAAATAAAGTCTTTCATTTATATTATGAATGTCTTATTAAGAATTGACTTTAGTCTCTAATAGATGACATCATGTCTACTAATCATTTACCTTGAGCGCAGGTACACACAAAGACATCAGCACAATAACTATTAAGTTAAAATTGACATTTTAACAATATCATTTTTCAAGAGGACTGTTGCATTTTTGAGAGGGTCAATGCTCATCATCATTTGCCAAAAAGGTTGTTGCATTGCAAAGAGGGTAAATGCTCATCATTATTTTTTGAGAAGGTCATTGCATTTCCAAAAAAGGTCAATGCTTATCATCATTTGACAAGAAGGATGTTGCATTTCCAAGAAGGTTGATGTTCATCATCTTTTGCCAAGAGGGCCATTGCATATTCAATTCATCGAAAGGGTCGTCATTTCTATTTTTCGCAAACATATGTTGTCATAAAGATTATATTTTCCTCCACAATGAACCTCAAAGAGGATGATAGTCAAAGAAGCATTGATGAACAGGATTCACTCAAAAATGCAGTCACTTTGGATTTTATTATCCCCCTGATGGGACTACACAAGTTTCCCCTTCAACGGACAACCAATATCCTGCCGGTGAATCATCATTCATCCTCTCAATGGATAATTAATATCGTGCCGATGGATCAATATTTGTCCGACGGATAATTAACATCCTATTGAAAGATCAACATTTGTTCCCTCGAGGGAGCAACAATATCTGCTGGTGAATCATCATCCATCTCTCAATTGACAATCAATATCCTACCAATGGATCGGTAGTCATCCTTCTAACGAACACCAATCAACATCCTAACAATAGACCATAGTTGTTTTTTTGTCACAATCAACATTCTGGTAATGGATCTTTATTTCTCCTGTCGATGGGTGAGCATTTATTTTTCCATCTCTATTGGTATTATATCAAGATGATCTTCATTTATCCTCCTAATGGAATATTAGGATAAGGAGGTAAGTGCCCCTTACCCTATTTGCATTATATTGGTAGAGACTAGCTGCATTATTTGCATCAAGTTGCAGAAAGTCGGTACAGACTAGCGAATATTATTTGCATCAACTCTCTGCAAGTTGGTGGAGACTAGCACATATTATTTGCATCAAGTCAGTGGAGACTAGCGCACATTATTTGCTTAAGTCGGGGTAAATCGGCGGATACTAGCACTCATTATTAGCATCAAATTGTGGAAATTTGATGAAGAGTATGTTGCATTATTATATTAATTCACAGTAAATCATTAGATACTAGCTCGCATTATTTTTATCAAGTCGCGGCAAGCCGGTGGAGACTAGCGCGCATTATTAGCATCAAGTCGCGCCAAGTCGAGGGAGACTAGCTCACATTATTTTTACCAAGTAGCGGAAAATGGTAGAGACTAGCAAGCATTATCTGCATCAAGTCACAATAATTATGTAGAGACTAGCGCTCATTATCTGCATTAAGTCGCGACAACATGATAGATACTAGAGCGCATCACGGTAAGTCAGTGAAAACTAACGCGCATTATCTATATTAAGTCACGACAAGTCGATTGAGATTAATGTATATTATTTTAATTAAAGTTATGGAAATTTTGTAGATACTAGCATGCACCCTCTATTTAAAGACATGACAAGTCAGTGGAGACTAGCGTGCACCTTTATTTTTAAGAACACGACAAAAAGGTGGAGTCTAGCGTGGAAGTTATAAGAATACATCATCTTTCAGTATATTTACTATCACGTAGAGACGGTTGAGTCTGACATGAAAGATATTTTGTGAGAAGCACAAGGGACAGGAAATAATAGCAGCATTCTTAGAATGATGACACAAGCCGATGGAATGAACTATTTTTGCCTTTGTAAATTACTTGACTATTTACAATTTTGTTTCATATTTGTTTGAGAGCATCCAAAAAGATAAAATTCTCAAAACAACCACAAGTGCAGACTACATCAAAAAGGACACAATACAACGTGAAATTTTTTCTTAGCAACGAACTGGGCATAGTCCGAATAGGAATGTCAATATCTTTGGACGTGAGTTGATGATCGATTCACACCACGATCAAACCACACCCTTATTAGAAGGCAAATGGGTACCTTTTTCTAGTTTCTATTTTTCTTTCAAAGTTATTTCTTAACTCACAGAAGAAACAAAGTTCTTTTCTTTCAAATCTGGGTGACAGTACACTTATAGTTTTGAAAATTACGTCCATGTAGCTCTTAATTATAGGTGGGAAGGCTCCATATTCATAGTTAGGAGACTGCCAACCTTTTAATAAGCTCAATTCATCTGTCACTATCTTGAGCCAATAATTGTCTTAGCATAAGAAGACTATATTTTCTACTGATTGAGTCGAACTATAGGCAATCCCTAGTTTAGGATATGTAGGCTGAGATCCGCATGGAGAACTCAATTGTATATCAAAATTCATTACCCTTCCTTATTCCTCAGCTTCTGGTTTCACTGAAATATGTAGCCAGAGTAGTGTGAGAAAGCTTCTTAAATCGTGCTCAAATCTTGCGTATTTAACTACATTGACCTGAATTCTCATGAAACTTGAGATATATAGGAAGTCCGATACTGGGGTTCGGCCATAATTTTTTAAAAGCATTATCGAAAGCATTTTTATTTTTATTTTTAGATATAAATTGAGTGGTCAGTCAAAATTGGCTACACGTCAACGTGTTTATCCAAAGGCTCTTTCATCATCTCTAGATGAATAGGGGCAGCTGTTGACACCTAATTTTTGTCTAACATCATAAAATAAATAAATACTTTTAAGATTTAGACCTGTTAAAATGCACAAAATATTAATTTTTACATATCTCCTCATGTGTAATACAAGTTATTAATAAATTATCCTTATTTTAAAAATATTAGAATTTTTATCAATTTATTATCATATTAGTTAATTTTAATTTTTGCTAATATTTTTTGAATATTAAAAAATAATTATTTTAATTTGAGTTAATTTTTTAATTCAAAATCACGTTTTTTTTTACATGTTTAATTTTTTACATGTTTTGTTCATATTTGTATCTTTAGCACAGTCTGATAAATATAAATTGGAGGAAATAATTTTTTTACACAGATTAATTAAATAGTATATAATTTTAGGCCCATGATTTTAGGGCTTATGATTTTATTGATCTATATAAGCATCATATTGTCATTGCATTAAGGTTAGGGAAAAAAAATAAAAACTTACGAAGAATTTCTAACTTGGGCAAAAAGTTTCTAAAGAGGGGTGAAAATTTTTGATACTTGGGTACAAAGTTTTTACCAGAGATGAAGTTTTTGGGAATTTAATAAAAATATATATTAATGAAAAATAGTATCACTTATTCACGAAAAGTATTAGATAAAAAATTTTTTACCTTTTTTTTCACAAGTAGATGTTTTTTTATCATTTCTCGTCTAGAATGAGTAAGTGAGAAATACTCTACTTTTCTATCTCTTCACTTCCATCTCTTGAAGAGATCTAGTGATGTTGAAGTCAGACAATGTTGATATCTCCATTCTTGATAGCCGCAATTTTTAAAGTGTAACAAACAACAAATCTCCTTAAAATTGTTGGTATAATATACCACAACAGTTAAATGACAGTTGAAAACAAAATGAACAAAAATTAAATAAAAAGATATTTAGGTTGAGGCATGCATATCTCGCTCTCTATAAGGATATTCAAGCCCATTGCGACATAGTGTACACTGATCCAACAATATCACTATTGACTTGTTCCTCCAGGATACAACAGTCCGACAACGATGTACAACTCAAACAACTCCGGATTAGTTGAAGAGTCCAAATCTCCACCATTAAAACACCTTCCTTCAACATAATGTCTCCTTTTGTATAGTGAATGTAGTTGAAGACTTATAACATTTTTTTTATCTCAACTCTATTTTCACTACTACACACTATGATATTTTTTCTTCCTTATATGTATCCACTACAATGCAAGACACCAATATTTATAGATGATGAAATCTTTCATGTAATGAATAGGAAGATACATTGGGGGTAAGCCTAGATGTTTCATAGGTTACATGAGTTACAAAACATAAAGAGGTACAACATGGCATTAGTGGTTACATAATTACACCATGAATAATGACCACTTTCTTGCCAATTTATGCTCATAAATAATCGTACAATTTAATAAAATAAAATTATTAAAAATCACCAACAATTATTATTATTATTATTATTCTGTACGTAGTTTGTGTTAATGTGTCTTTGTTTTATATTGTGGCTTATCATGTCTATCTGTTTTGATACTATTTTGTCAAGTTTAGATTATTTTTGTGCTTAAAAGATATAATGAAACTATTTCGATGACGTTCTTCAATTTGCTTTGATGTTTAATCATTATTTTTCTACATTTTTTTATGTTATTTTACATTGATTTCGAATTTGAAAAATATCAATAGTTGGCTAAGAAAAAAATCTTTTCATCAATAGTAAAAATCTTTATTTTACTTGTGTATATTATTTTTATTTTATTCTAAATTGCAAAAAATGACTTCAACCGGGACCCACCACTGTGATTTGTGAAAGATGTCTAACCCCCTCCTTTCGAAATAACTTGGACCCTTGTTCAGTTTGAATTAAAAATTATTTTTTCTTAAGAAAATAGTTTCTAAACGGTTTCCTAATTTTTCTAAATTAGTTGGTAACTCTCTATTTTTCTAAATAATTCAATTGATTTTTGAGTCCCAAAGTTGCGCCCTATCATAAAAATAGATGTAACAATTCTCATGTGATTAACATGATTTGCACACACCTTACATAGTTACTTTACTCTTCAAGACTTTAGATGGATCTTGTGCTTTTATTCCAAAAAGACCCTTGAAAGTAAAGTTCAAAACTTTATGATTTTGCTATATATGCATCACATGAATTATGAAAATCAAACATGATTTCAAGAGCACTGACTCAATTATAATTTAAGTTACGAGCATCTAAATATTTCTTTTTAAGAACTTCTTTTTAGAATATGAGCACAAACTTTCTTGGGAGAATTATTTAGCAGCGAAAGGATTGAATTAGTGTATCAGTAAAGATGTAGTTAGTCCAAAACTGTGTTACCAGCGTAAGTTAATTATGACTCTCTAATTAAGGATCCTTAGCTTAGAAATTACATGATTAGTTCAAGTTGTGGCAGTTTAGAGAGTGTGGGGTTAGATGACACTAGACCTTTCTCAGTGTAGGTTTATCACAACGGACACTATGTAACTTATAGTGTTGTTTCTGTTGGTTGTAAGAAACTCCCAATCTCATAAGTAAGATGTAAAGATTAAAATAAATGCTTTGACCCAAACAAACATGATATGCACTTAAGATTTAAACTTTGAAATAAGACTTGTAGTTTTTACCCTATTTAGTATTTGGGTCATTACATAGCTTCTCATTCCAACTTTATGTTGCTTATCATGTTCTATGCATATGCTCCCATACCAATATATTCGATGTATTGACCCATTTTGGCTGCATCCTTTTATGACATACTGATAAAGGTTTTCCCATCTAGCCTAGTGGATAGTATAGCAGATTCTCTAAATAGCTTGGTAAGCCTCACACGCAAGGGACCAGAACTGTTCTTTATTTTCCTTTAATGCTTATTAGTTGATTATTGAGGACTTTCTGGGGGTTATCCAATAGTATTCCGCCATAGTTCAGTAGAGGTTTTAGTCATAAAGTTAGTTATTAGCAGTTTCTCATGTTATGCACGATTTATAGGTCATTTATAAGATTATATAAACATTCTTTGCTGGTTGACTTTAGTACTTTTCATGCTTTACAAGATTTTTTCCACTATCTGTTATGTATATGAATAGGTGCATGTTCCAAAGGCTTTCTTGGGGCTTACTTGTGGGATCCAGGCGTTGTGTTATGTCCAGGGGGTAGCCTTGGGGCGTTACAAACTTGGTATCGGAGCCCATAGTTCAAGTTTCCTAGGGTATGTTTGAAACCACATTGAGTAGATTCTTTCTTATGGTTTTCTTGAGCGCCATACTTATAATGGAGAGGCAACAAAATGTTTAAGAAACACTCTAACTTGCTTTAGGTCTTCTCTTGTGCTAGATGTCTATCTCGAAACTTCTGCTAATATGTGTTTTATTCTTTTATTTAATTGTGTCTCCTATTAGACAACATATCCATAGGGCCTCAACAAGTAAGTATCTTGGTCGTCCTTTAAGGAATATAATCCCACCAGCTCCTGCAGCCCAACCTAATCAAGGCATCACAACAGAGTTATGAGATGTCATGCAGTTTTTGGCTCAGGTAGTCATTGCGTAAATCAACAATCAAGTTGTTTCCCCTGTAACCCCAGCTGAGGGAAATGCTGCTGCCAGTGCTCGATAGGTTATTCGAATGACTTCGCCTATTTTTACTAGGTCTAAGGTTGAGAAGGATCCTTAATTTCTGGATGAACTTGTGAATAATTTTTATGCGATGTGATTGATAGGGACATAGATAGTTAAGGTGGCATCCCATTAGCTTAAGGATGTGTCTCATAGTACACTCAATGGAAAGAATGTAGTGGCCCTTATGCAGTTTCTGTTACTTGGGAATGCTTTGTGGAAGCTTTTCTGGATAAGTTTTCCCTAGGGAGTTAAGGGAAGCCAAGGCTGAAGAGTTCATAAACGTTAGGCAAGGTTCTATGTCTGTTAAGGAATATGGCTTCAAATTCACAAAACTATCTAAGTATACTTTTGATGTAGTTGTTGAACCTAGGTCCAGGATGAGTAAATATGTTTCTAGAATTACTGATATGGTGAAAAAGGAGTGCAAGACCGCTATGTTTATTGGGGACATAAATACCTCCAAAGCATGCTCAGTAGATAGAGGAGGAGGAGTTGAAAGAAAGAGAGAGACAGAATAAGAGGGCTAGATTTAATATGTCAGGTTAGACTCATTAACAAGGTTTTGGTAAAGTCCACAGGCCTCAACATCAACAAATATTTTTAACACAGGCTCTGTCTTCATATAGTACACCAGCTCCTACTACCGCAAATAAGCAGTTTTAGAAAAGGAAGCCTTCTAGACCCAGGTCTCAGTGTACTATTCAGTCTAACATGATGAATTTTCCCACTTGCACTTAGTGTGGGAAGAATCATAATGGGAAGTGTTTGGACGGACATGATGGATGTTTTAGTTGTGAATAACCGGGTCATAGGATTAGAGATTGCCTTATAGAAAGAAGAGGAAGTCAAAATGCAAGTAAGTTAAGTATACATCATCAACAACTCTACTAGCCCTTAATACTCAGCAGGATGCTTATTTTAGAACCGGTGGCAGTCAATGCCAAAATCAGTTATATGCTTTAGGTTCCTAACAGTACCAAGAGGATTCACCTAATGTCATTATTGGTATATTGCAAGTCTTTTCTATTGATTTCTTAGTGTTGATGGATCTGGGGGCTGAATTGTCTTTTGTTACACCATATGTTGCAGTAAAGTTTGGGGTTAGTCATGTTCAACATTTAGAGGCACTCTCTATTTCTAATCCAGTCGGTGATTCCATAATAGCTGAAAGGGTCTATCAGAATTGCACAGTTTCAGTTCTTCTGAGAGTCACCTCAGAAGACATGGTAGAGTTAGATATGATTGATTTTGATGTCATCTTTAGTATAGACTAGTTGTACTCTTGCTTTGCTTCAATTGATTGTAGAACCTGAATAGTTAAGTTTTGATTTCTGAGTAAGCCAGTCCTAGAGTGAGGAGGTAGTTCCATCATTCCTAAGGGTCATTTCTTCTCCTGCCTTAAAATAAGAAAATTATTTCCAAAGGTTTTATATACCATGTGGTTAGGGTTAAGGTCTTTGAGTCCAATACTCTCATCATACAGTCACTTCTAGTTGTTAGAGAATTTCCAGCAATCTTCCAAGAAGATCTTCGTAGTGTTCCACTAGATATGAAGATTGACTTCGGGATTGATATTCTTCTTAATACACATCCCATATCCATTCCTCCTTAGAGGATGTTTTCAGTGTAACTTAAATAACTTAAAAAATAGTTAGCTGATCTTCTAGACAAGAGGTTCATCAGACCTAGTATTTCACCTTAGGGAGCCCTTATCCTATTCGTGTGAACAAAGGATGGTTCTATTCATATGTATATAGATTACCGATAGCTAAATAAATTTACCATCAAGAAAAAGTATCCCATTACTAGAACGAATTACCTATTTGACAAACTCCATCGTGCTAACTTCTTTTCCAAGATAGATCTCAGGTTCGGTTATCATCAGCTTAAGGTTAGGGAACAAGATATCCTGAAGAATTTCTTTTGAACTTGTTATAGTTATTAAGAGTTTGTGGTCATGTATTTTGGATTGAAAAATGTCCCAACCTCTTCCATGGATCTTATGAACAGATTATTTAAATCTCATCTCATTCCCTCGTCATTGTGTTTATCGATAACATCCTAGTTTATTTCAAGAATAAGGAAGATCATGTTAAACATTTAATAATTTCTCTTCAGACCCTTCTAGACTGTTAGTTATATGTCAAGTTTACTAAATATGAATTTTGGATGAAATTTATAGCTTTCCTCGACCATATTATTTTTAGAGATCATATTCGGGCTGATTGTCAAAAGGTAGATGTCGTAAAGAATTGGCCTAGACCCACCTCTCTAACTGAAATTAGAAGCTTCTTGGCATTAGCTTGGTACTATTGAAGATTTATGCATGGATTTTACACCTTAGTAGCTCTAATTACCCAGCTAATTCAAAAGAAAGTTAAGTTTGAATGGTCTGAATCATGTGAGAATAGTTTCTATGAATTGAAGGAAAGGTTGACTTTGGCTCCTATATTGACCCTGACAGATGGAACTAAGGGGTTAATGATTTATTTTGACGCTTCTTGAGTTGGTGTTAGTTGTGTCCTAATACAGAATGGAAAAACCAGAGCTTATGCTTCCAGAAAACTCAAGGTCCATGATAAAAACTACCTGACTCATGAACTTGACTCGGCAACCGAAGTCTTTACTCTTAGGTTGTGGAGACAATACTTGTATGATGTCTATATGGATGTTTTCTCTAACAAGTAAAGCATACAGTATGTGTTTGACCAGAAGGTCCAAATCTTCGTCAGATAAGATAGTTAAAGTTACTTAATAATTATGACTAGTGTGCTTTATTACCCTAGTAAAGCAAATTTTATACCTGATGCCATCAGTAAAGTTTTTATATGTAGCTTTATGCATGTTAATGAAAGTAAGAAAGAGATTGCTAGAGATGTGCACAAGGTTACACACTTGGGTGTCAGAACGGTTAAAGCTGATGATGGTGGTATTTAGTTTTGAATGCATCCAAGTATTCTTTAGTAGTTGAAGTGAAAGAAAAATATGATAGAGATCCAGTATTACTTAAGTTGAAAGGTACGATTGGTAGGAATAAGGGGCATGTTTTCTCCAAAGGGGGAGATGGTGAGCTAAGATCTCAAGACCGGCTGTGTCTACCCAATGTTTTGGCATTTTGGACACTTAGCCACATATTCAGTTATGTCCCTTTTCATTCCTTCCTACTAGTGAACTTCCCTTAAATCCCTGTACATTTTAATGACACCCGGATCATGTCTAAGTCCCATAATTCTAAATTTTCCGTTCGTCCGGGTGTCACTAAAATGTACAGGGATTTAAGGGAATTTCACTAGTAGGAAGGAATGAAAAGGGACATAACTAAATATGTGGCTAAGTGTCCAAAATGCCAACAAGTGAAAGTTGCACATCAGAAGTCGGTAAGTCAGGTACAAAGATGTAAGATTCCTACTTGGAAATGGGAGGTTATTAATATGGACTTTATCACTAGGTTTCCACGTACTAAGAAACAACTTAATAGTATCTGGGTGATTCTGGATAGGTTTTCCAAATTAGCCTATTTGCTTTCAGTCCACACGAAGTTCACAATAGAGGATTATGGAAAATTGTATTTTTAGGATATCGCTTGCATGCATAGTGTACCCCCAACCATCATCTTATATAAAGGAACTTAGTTCATTTTGGGTTTCTGTAGGTCCTTATAGAATTGTTTGGGTTCGCAGGTTCACCTAAGTGCAACCTATAGACAGATAGTTAGGATGAGAAAACCATATAAACACTAAAGAATATGCTAAGAGCCTGTGTACTAGATTTTTAGGGTAGTTGGAATGACCACCTGCCTTTGATTGAATTTGTGTACAATAATAACTATCACTCCAATATTCGGAGGTGTAGACATTCCATTGGATGGTTTAAGGTTACTGATGTTCCTTTAATTGATCCAGACTTTGTGTTTAAGGCTACTCAGAAAGTTCAACTAATTCGAGAAAGGTTGAAAACATCCTGAGAAGGCAGGAGTCTTATGCTGATGCTAGGAGAAGAGATTTGGAGTTTATGTTAATGATTAGGTTTTCCTGAAGGTGTCACTCATGAGGAGTATGATGTGATTTGGAAAGAAATTCAAGCTCAATCCCCATTATGTTTGCAC
>JBDJHY010174571.1:0-18697 GCA_039654485.1 Withania somnifera
ACTTGGGGCAACTACCAAAATTCCCTAGGATGCAAGACACTACGTATTTATCATAAATGACCTGAAGGGTCATTACAAGAATGAATTGGAATAAGGGTTTGAAGATAAAATACCGTGTAATTTGGAGTATAAAATGACATGGGATTAGTTATTCAAGAGGTGAAAAAAGTTGGAATCAGCCTAGCAAAAATGGGGAAAGCTTGCTTAAAATTTGGCTTAACCGTGCTGGTAATCTTGTCATGGTTAAAATTGTGACAACCTTCTAACCATTAAATGGTTGAAATCCCAAAAACCATAAAATGGTGGCACAACCCCCATCATTGTTAGTCTCATCTAATTTTCTCTGTACACATTTTTTGAACTTGTCACATTACAATAATGTTGTGCTTCCTAACATGACATATTTGGAGGTTTCTAAGCATATAAAGCACATATAAATGTATAGGATTGATCCCTATCCATTACTAAGCCTCCATAACATAAATAACCATTTCATCCCATGAAAACGTCAACATACACTAAAATTTCAAAGGAAGTCTGAAGAAAGGGTCATAACTTTCTAATCTAGACTCGGTTTAACATTCGGTTTATTGCAATGGAAAGTAGATTCCAAAGAATTTGCAAACAAGTAAAAAAACTCCAATTATATTTAGGAGGCACACAACCATTTAGGCTTACATTAAGGTTCAAGGAGCAAGTTAAGCTACATGTAAGTAACAATTTAAACTCTAAATAATATTTCGAGATGTTACACTTCTCAAGACCTCAAGTCACGTAAAATACCAATTCCACACTTTATTAAGGATTTTATAACCTAGGATCAAGTGAGAATTCATAGGACTTATACTTAAGCATGAATATAGAACGATTCAAATTCTGGCTTAAATTTCAGGATGTTACATTATATCCCTCTTGGGAGTATTCGTCCTCGAATAAAGATTTAAGTTCTGGAAAGAAACTATAAGCTAACATGAAGGCTGTAAGAAAACTCAAAAACCTACAATTTTTGAATTGTATTTAACTCAACTAACAGATATGATACTACTCCAATTGACCTCAACATCAAATCTAATCAAGTTGTAAATGCATAGATTGGCACTAATGCAACTACTACCTCAACTGACATCAATCCTCATTAAGTCATGCATGAATACACTCAATGGACTAATGTAATGCTACTTGCATCTAAAACTCGCAAGAAGAGTTAAATAGAGAGTTTATTACCTCAGACTAAAGTGAAACTGAGAAATTGCATGAACTAAACGGAATTTGATCATATCATCTTGGGTTTGCTCAGAGAATCTCTTATCAATTAATTGTACCATCATGGAAGACTATATATAGATACAAAGCAGTGTGTCCATAGAGCATGGATTGTAAAGGAAAAACACTCAACATAGACATGCTGAAGGTACGAACTCATAGGGACCTTCTAGGTAAAAGTGACTAACATCGTCTGAACATATCATCCATCTTATCTAGGCTCATAAAAATAAGAAAGGTATGGGCTTGCACATAAGCCTCATTCAGATTTGAAGTTATCTGACATGAAACACACATACAAAGGGTATAAAAGATCGATAGGGCTACTCTAGGCTTAACACTACAACTAGCAATCTTTAACTTCGCAGTCACCCTTCGATTACACTTCCTCTTTGAACATACTTTGCTCATCCATCGGAACCTATGATCACCATGAGGATATTAATGTTACAACTACTGAGACTAACCATATGCTCTTATCATTATCAATCTAAATTATTTACGTACAGGGTACTACATGCAAGAGGATCATGCTAGTCTATGCCTTAAGATTCTATATTCTCTATCCATTAGAATACTACTCCTCCCCTTAACCTGAGAAAAATCAACTTTAAGATCCAAATCAGTGAGTCACTAACCACATACTACGATCCTTCACACATTCACCCATACAACATTCAAGCTTACCATTGTACTCTCTTATGGCATCTAGGAGTTAAAAATAAACCATCTAGGGATCTTCTTAACATCATTGACATCAATATCTTTACAATTTTATTACAATAACACTTAGCATATTAGGTAATAAAGGCCTACTAAAACTACTACTGACTGATATTACATTGTCTTCCATCTTAGCTTCTACTAGGATTCTCCCACTAGCATCTAAAAATCACAAATGGGATCACTGAGAGGAAATACGACATGAGCATAAACTATAAGAGTTATGGATCAAGTTCATCTCTGTGACTCATACATAGAGTTTGAACTAAACATCACTAAGGGAAAGGGATACATCACTACTGCAATCTTGGCACTCATGTTAGGGTTCGAAAACCAGAGCCATAAAATATACCTAATAGCTAGAATACAAAAGAAATTGGATTTATGAACTACACAGGGAACTCTAAGGATGATATCATGAATTAAAGTATATCTACATCATATTCAAGATTGTCATACTCTATGAATCAACTACTTCTCATTCTAGAGACTAAGCATGATCATAAACCTTCATGAGGTGCATGAATAAGGGCACGGCACAAACTTTCACCTCTAACTAAAGCAAGAGTATAAAACGGGACAAATGGGTCATTATATCATCATAGCTCTATACTGGGACTGCTTACTATTAGGATCTCAATACTTGATTTGTTCTTCATCTTACCACCTCTCCCTTAGAATAAAAGCTCAAAATTTTAAGTCTCAGGCTTCCGTTCTAGACTGAACTACAACTAAGTGCTCTGTAGGATCAAGCACTCATTATATATTTGAATCCTAACTTCCTCTTCAAAGACTACTACCATTCACACTTAGATTCTTTTTAGGATTCCTCAATAAACTAACTTCTTAACTTTCCCTCTTTCCTCTAAGGCTAATACTTAAAAGTCAACACTCAGTCTATCACCACACATGCAATCCATTATCCACCCTTATGCTATAATAACTCACACTAAAATAATAATCTAGAGTTCTATCCTACCATTCAATACTAAAACACATATAACATACAACTTCTCACCACTACTCAGACTTATAACTACTACATCATGGCTTGGGTACACTATCCATGTGCTAAAGTAAAACACATTCAATCTCAACCATCCATTCTACCAGATTTAAGTCTATGCACATCCTTACAATTATAAACCACAACATAGTCTAAGTCTCCCTAACCATCAACCTCTTCTCCTCCTAACACTATCATGCAAATAGCACTAACTTATCACTCCTTGTTCAAACCATAAGGACATACCATCCAACCACTTCTGAATAATCACATAACGTCTGACTTCCTACCTTATCCAACAAATATACCCCCACTCTGACTTCTACTCTTTTGGATCCACCATTCTAGCTCTAAGATCATTTTATCACAACATGGTATCTCTAATACCTCTCTAGTACCAACCATAAAACTAGTTTCTCTACTATAAATACTACTTCCTTCAACACACACACTGACCACCAAATAAGAATTCGGGTTAGGTCTAAATTATAAGGATAATAGGAGACTGAGGGGTTTAACTGATTGAGCATAGTTTCTAGCCTGACATACTGGCTGCTCTACAAAGTGGTGCTTTTCTGGAAGCATGATCCAAAATGCAAAAACCACGAGCCATAAAAGACTTCTCCAAGTAAGACTCCATAACACGAATTAAGACTTTGAATAAAGGGAAACTTTTCTAAATACTTTGTAGACTCTTAGTTATAAGTGTGGTTCACTTCACACCATAAAGGAGACTCTACCTAATGCTGGCTTTCAGACATCCTAGGACATTATAACCTAATGCTTTGATACCAAGCTTGTCATGCTTCAAGTTTACCCCTTAGACGTGGCCAGATTGCTTAGCTACTAAGTGGCCCTAGAATCCTTGGACGAACTACTTGTACTATGCATTGATCTACTCACATCACTCAGTGAAAGCAAATTAAAGAATAACAAAAGCAACAATGGACCTTTCATCAAACAATGGAAAAGTAAATCAATACATGGAACTCAATATTTAACTCTAACTTAACATCTGTCTGAAACCCATTATACGTTAATTACTGTACAACCAGGAAAAGATTCCTAGGTAGCCTCGAAACAATGAAATAAAGAACAAATCTAATGTCTTATCTCTAGAAAGTATATAAAATTGCATAGTCGATCCTCAAACCAATAAGGACTCACCAATCTTATAGCTTTTACAGAATGTGGATCCAATCAACCATAAGTGTCCAGAAAGTTTGAAAGATCTGCATGAAATTTTTAATAATATAAAAAATAGGGTTGGAACATAAAATATACTGAGAATGGGAGCAGATGTAACATGATATGACAATAAATTACTCATGGTTATGCAATACATGAATAGTTATAATATGCTCAACTTTACTAAAGTAAGAATGTGCAATTTAAATAGTATCAGTTTAAAAGCTTTTTCAAAAGTATAAAACAAGATTATTAAATACTTCAGACTCAGCCTCTTTAAATCAAGTTTTAACGCTAACTCTTATATATTAATTCAAAATGCTTCAGCTTTCAAAACTCAACTCAATTAAGCAATTTGAAAAATAATAATAAAAATAATCAAAAAAATTTAAAATCTCAAGAGTAAAAATAAATTTATTTAAATAGCTCTTTTTCATTGATTTTAAACATAAGATGATGTCAAAGTCAAAAACATTTTTCTTTTCTTCACTCAAAAATTTTCAATTTTACTCATCATTCCTCTTCCTAAGACTAGTGGAATTCAACCTCACAAAAAACCACAAATCAGCTACCACTTTCATTCAATTATAACCTTTATTCGAAACATTTAGTTTTTCTTCTCTTTGAAATATTCAATTTTTCATCTTTTTGGGAGTTTCTATAACTGACACACCTTAATAGCATACGCCTAAGATAAGAACATAACTATGAAGTCCACGTTAAACCCTGTTAGTAGGGCTTCCCATTACCCTCCATAGGAAGGGACATCTCTCTCTAGTGGATCAAACTAGGGGAACTAGGTACAACTGGGTACCAAAAAAATTAATATAAATATCATCCCTATCCTAGCTACGATGGTTTGGGTATTGGGGCCTTCGTTTGCCCATCCCTTGGTGCTAATACTCTTTCCATAAAAAATATTTACTTTACTTTCTGTTTACTTTCAACTTTTCATGACTTGTGGAATTTCCCTTCCAGAAAAACCATTAATCAAGCTATCACATTCATAAACCACCACTAATTGGGTAAACTTAGTCAATTACGACTATTCATTAACATTCTATTGTTCAGCTTATCAATTTAAGCAGACATCATTACTTCTCTTTAATTAGACTTAATCATCCAAAACTTTTAAATTTAAACATGTTATATAAATGATTTTAAAACCCTGTAAAATTATCAATCTTGACCTTTTCAATAATCATATCAAGTTTTAAGCAAACTTTGAAAAAAAAATATTAAATCCATGCTTCAAGATCTCTTTTATGCATTCACTTTAACTATCAAAATCATGTTAAATCATAAGTCAATAATTATGAAACTTCAATTCTTGTAATAAGTTTCAAGAATAAGCTTTGAATCATTACATAATGTATACTTTCAAAGCTTCTCTTCAATTTTCATCCACTTTTATAAAACCATGCTAACGTGTAAAGACTTCAAAAATTTAGTATTTTGTATGTAAACTTTGCAGTTATAATTTAAAAACATTGATAAATCAAGTAATGAATTTATTAAGTTAGGATTCATGGATTTTTTTAACCTAGTATCAAGTGAGACTTTTATAAATCCTCTTTTATAAAAACATGCTAACTTATTACTGATTTTATAACCTAGTATCAACTGAAAATTTATGGGAGTTTGACTTAAGTATGAACATAGAACGGTTCATATTCTCACTTAAATTTTGGAGTGTTACAACTTAAATGGGATACATCAATAATCCATTCTTGGCACTTTATCTGGGGTTTGAAAACAAAGTCATGAAATAGACTAAATAGATGGAATATAATGAAATATGGATATATGAATTATACTGGAAATTCTATAGCTGACATCAAAAGATAAATGGATATTTGTATCATGAGAAAGATTGTCAAGTTTTCTGAAGTACTATTTATGATTTTGTAAACTGAACATAAATGTGACCTTCATAAGGTGTATGGACAAGGTTATGGAATGAACTCTCATCTTTGAAATGAAGTACAAAGAGTACAATGGGGTATGAATATGTCATCATCTAATCATAGCTCTATGCTAGGAATGATTACTATTAGGGTCATATGACTTGACTGATCCTTCACCTTACCATCTCCCCTTTAGGTTAAATATGAAAATTCTAACTCTAAGGACTTCCTCTCTAAACTAGGCTACAACCAACCACTTAGCAATGTCAGACCACTATACATCTGAATGCCAAACTTTCTCTTTAAGTATGACAACTATTCACACTTAGATTCTTTCGAGGACTTCAATTAGAAATAACTTCATAACTTCCTTTTTTTTTTCTCTGGGCTATTACTAAAAACTCCCTTTTGAAATAACTTCTTAACTTCCTCTTTTTTTCTCTAAGGCTATCATTAAACAGTCAACACTCTCTCTAACTTACTAATATCATACATTTAATTCTTCATCCACCCTCATACTGTAATACCTCATACTGGGATACTCATCTAGAATTCAAGCCTACCATTTAATATAAACACTGATAATATACAACTTTGCATCACTAATCAAACTTACAACTACTAAATCACAAGCCTCGGTAACACTCGCCCCGTGAGAATCAACAATAGCACAGTCAAATCTTAACCACCCACTCTAATGGATTTAAGACTTCACCCAACCTTACCATACTCAATCAAAACATATTCTAAGTCTTTCTAACCATCAACCTCTTCTCCTCCACACACTACTATGCAGTCTGTACTAACTTATTACTCTTTAGTCAACACTTAAGGACATGCCATCCCACTACTTTCGAACAATCACATGACATATAACTGTACTTTTTTATCAGAAACTATGCCCAACTCTGACTTCTGCACTTCTGCACTTCTGACTTCACACTTCTAGCTCTAGGATCATTCTCCCATAACATACTATACCAACTATACCTCTAGTGTCTACTACAGAACTTGCCTTCTCTACTACTACTACTACTCTATCAAGACTAACACAACACACTACCAACAAGAATTGGGTCTGGGACTGAACTGTGAGGATAATTAGAGGCTGAATGGCCTAGTTTGATTGATCATGGTTTCTGTCTTAATGAGTTGGCTGGCAAAGAACTGGTGCTCTTCTAGGTTGTTTTATATGATATATATATATAAAGAACATGATAGATACGATTTATAAGAGTTAGAATCAACAACATAAAGTAAGATATGAACAAAGGTAAACTTTTCTAAATGCTCTGTAGCCTCTCAGTTATAAATGTGGTGCGCTTCATACTTATAAAAGAAACTCTACATGTAATGCCTCGGTGTCACCATTGATCACGACAAGATATCTTTAGATATTGAGTTTCCTCAATATTCTTGGATGTACCTTTTGCTTATGCACAACTCTAATTATTCACTTATCAATTGAAGAAATGGGAAATAATCATTAGTATATATCTATATATGCAATGGGCACCTCACATGAATAAATGAAGTCATTGAAGTAATTAAGAAAACTAAATCTAATGACTACTACATCATATGTATAGAAGCCTCTAAGTACTGGAATGTTAGACTTCTATGACAAATCCCAACTAACCTTAGAATGAATAAAATAGATGTGCAATAAATAGACTAGTCAACTCTAATAGAAATAAACAATGAATAAACTAGTTCTCGATCCATGAGAACTCAAAAATCTATATAATTAGCTAAAATTAGTAAATCCAATCAACCGTGAGCATAAGGATGGATGGCCTGACCTACATGTAACATCATGGATAAAAAGAGTATGCAGTCAATATATGGAATACACTGAGTAACCAGGAAGGTCAAAAGAATAGGCAGTAATCAACATGTGTGACCTAATAAAAGAGACGCATGTATTATCTATGCAATGTATAATTAAATCCAACTTTAAATTCAGCAACTTAGTAATAGATTTATGTAATCCATACAGTGCCAAAAGTACATTGCACTTTCAAATATAAGTGATTACTTCAAATAATGACACTTTTCCATTTATGGGAGGTTCTGTAACCAACATATAAGACCATGTACGAAGCCATGGAATTCAGCAAACTACCAGTTGAAGGGAGTACTTTGGTCGGTCATGGGCTCAGTACCTAACAAGTAACCTAGTGGATCCAACTAAGTTAGGTCTATCATAATAATTCATTCTAAGAAATATGCCATCCTGTGGTTGGGAAAATTGTTACAACATTGGGTCTTTCAACCTAATCTTTTCGGTGCTGATATTATTCCTAAAATACACTCTACTCTTGACTTGACCAATTAAAATGATTTTAGTCAAAACTAGTCAAAATAATACTAGGTTAGACTCTTTGGGAAAATTCTATCAAATCTTTCTTGTTTTAGAAAATCATGTCTGGCCTGACACTTAGGAAAATACCTAAAAAAATCCCAAATTCAATATTTTGACTCCAAACTTCTCAATGAATCATGTGAATTAAGACTTTCAAGTTTAGCATAAGTTAAATTCTTAATTTACCCAAATCTTTACCACAAATCAGTATAAGCATGAATCGTGATATAATAATACAAGAACTTATGAAATTGCAATTATCAAGGGAAATGTAGTAGGAAAGAAATTCAAAGCATGGGGATTTAAAGTTAATAATCTTAGCAAGATCCATTATAAAAACTTAAGGATTGGGGCACAAGGGTGGAATAATTACCTAGTTCATGAAGCCATATACCTGAAAACTCGGGGAATTTATGGTTGAAATTAAAGGAGAAAACAGACCTTGAAACCATAGTCCTTGTTCTTGAAGAGAAGATCAATGGTTCCTTTTTGGTTGTCTGATTGTTTTATGAATAATAAGTGATAAGAAGGTAGGGGCTTCTATACTAGTACTTTTTAAGAAAAAAATGACACAATATGATTTATTAAAGAGGTGGGAAGTACTTAAAATGCCCTAGGAGAAATATATTTCAGAAAACCATCTGGGTGTGTTCAACGGACTAGCCGACGGTCCGGTGAACCATGGCTCAAAAAAGGGCCTCACTTGATCACTTTGATGGACCATTTCACATTTTTTGTATTGTTTCAAGGACCATGGTTTGTTCTGTGGAACCTTTCTATCAAACGAGACTCACAGGAAAACTTCCACAAACGACTCTATGGTTTGTGAAGCAATCAACGGCTCGTGGGTTGACTCATGATAGAGTATTTTACTTAGCTCAAATAACACCTAAAACAAATTTTTAAGGTGTTACACTACCTAATTCTAGCTTTCATACATCCTAGGACACTTGAACCTAATGCTATCATACAGATTTTTCACGCCCCGAGCTCATCCCTTGGAGGTGACAAGGTATCTATAACCACTAGGTGGCCTTGAATGTACCCTTAGCTCTAGCATAGCTCTACTCACTCAATAATTAGAGAAATTAATATGTATAAATTAAATTAATCATCATTTACCAATAATAAAAGACATAGCAATGTATGGAACACTCTAAACTTAAGATTACTAAATAGTCACGTTTAAAACACGCTACAAGATGACTACCCGATTGCTAGATCAAGTCTCTAGCTAGTCTCAAAGTAGAATGAAATAAGTACCACTTGGTCTCAACTCAAATAAAATAATAATAAAAATACATCCAATAGCTCGATACCTCGATCCAATGAGGACTCACCAATTTTCTTCTTCTAAGAATGCTAATCAAGTTAATCTAAAGCGTTTGGATGGTAGGCCAAATCTACATGGTGTAAAATAAGCATCACAGAGTATACGGTTAGTACATTAATAATAATAAGTATGTAGAAAGGTAACATGAATAGGCTAAATTAACATACTTAACACTAACATATAAACCAATGAAGTAGGCTATGTAATGCTTGAACAAGTCTGACTCTGAATCTCAAAGTCAGTAACTAATAATTTGCAAGACTGATATTTATTATTAAACTTCAATCTCTACTCTACTGACATCGGCTGACTGACCACTACCATGCTGACATAAGTTAAAATCTACCACCATGCTAATGTGCTTCATAATTAACACTATGATGATGACACATTCCAAGTTATATACAATTGTGCTGACTCAATAATGCATGACAAGTGGATGCACTTAGTAAAACATCTCCAAATATCATTAGTTTAAACAAGATAAAAGTCACTTAGTTAAAACCTTCTTTGTCATCTTTTTATTTTAAATTGACAATTGAACATCTTTGGGAGTTTCTATAACAAACATACCTCATGCATTTTACAATAAAGTCCAACATTCACCATGTTGGTAGGTTTACCTAAACCTTGAAAGGGAAAGACTCGCTAGTTGGGATCCTAGTGAATCCACCAAGAAAAATATAATAAGCTGAATTGGTCCAAACTTCACTTTCTACAATTTTCGACCATAGGTTATGGGATAAGGGCTATTAATATACCCAAATTCCCTCGGTGCTAATACTCCCCCCTAAACTTTTATTATCATTCATTTCTTACTTTTTTCTTATCTGAACTAGTGGAACATTACAATTGACTAAGTGACACCTATCTCAGCCTCATTAGGAAAAATTGTTGTCTTATAAACACTATCTCATTACTTTATAACATGATCACTCTTCTTACACTAGTAATTCAAGTATCAAAACATCCCTTTTTAAATATTTTTAACTCTGACCAGGCTTAATTAATTATGAAGCCAAAACATCAAGATTCTACTTACTATCTTCAAAACATACTTCAACTTTATAAATATCAAGTAAAAATCATGGTTTAACATAAACTTCATAATTCATGAAATGATTATCATACCTCATGCTTCTATTACAATTCTAAAAAAAACATAACTGTTCAACTTCACTTATTTCAAAAAGGACTGTCATTGATTTGACTGCCACTCAAAGAACATGCAATTTCATAATATATTATGTAGACATAATGTAAAATACTTAATAAGCATCAAGAAACAAGCATGTAAATCTAGTCTTAACATATGTTATAAATTGGAAACCCTAGCAATTCCTACTAAGAGATTCTTAACTTGGAATAGAAGAGTTCGGGTACAGGGGTGAAAAAAAAAACCAACCCTTGTTGAAATCTCGCATACCTTTTAGAAGATTTACTAAACCTTTAAGTGATGGAGGAATGGAGGTCTTGAATCTTTTAGGAAACCTATCCTTGGGAGAGAATGAAGAACATCTCACTTGTTTTTTTTTTTTCTTTTGTCTACTTGCTATTGACTTATGGTTTATAAAATTGTATAAGTGTTAGTATTCAAGGGTAAATTAGGAGTAATATTAATTCCCCTAGAATTAACCCTTTATGTACCCTAAAATGGCATCGATTGAATAGATATTAGTAGGGGACGAGGTCATAAATAACCTTTAAAAAATGGGTGATTTTGGTCAAATTCTTGTCCCAAGCGTGGAACCCTCCATGTCATGTTAGATCCACGGTTGACTCTCAGGCGTGGAACTCTTGTATCCACGGCTGAATCCCATCCATGGAACATTCGGTTTCACTTTCAAGGACATTGATTTCTACACACTTGTTTCAAGTGTGCCATGTTTAGTATGCAGTGAACTTCCAAGAATGAAACTTTTGGTGATCCTAAGCCTCTAAAAATACATGTAAACATATGGTATTGATCAAAAATCATTACTGATCTTCCATACAGGTGAAACAACATCATTTCCCTCCTAAAGAACATTAGCATATGCTAAGATCAAAAGAAAACATTGAGGTACTACAAGACCATAGAAAAAGGTTCATAACTTTCTAATCTGGACTCGGATTAATGTACAGTTTGTTAAACTAGACTTTGAGGATTTCAATTAACTTGGAACACAACCATCATATATTTTATAAAAATGTTACCACTTAGTCTCACATTAAAACTCAAGGTGAAAGTTTATCCATATACAGAGGACATTTTAAATTTTAGCTAAATTTTTGGGGTATTACACTATCTTCCCCTTGAGATCATTCACCCTTGAATGAAGTATTTAAGTTGACACTTAGAGGATTTATTATGAGAGCTAACTTACTGACAACTAAAACAACATGCACTAATCATGAACAAGGTACTCACTGAACTAAACTGGTATCCACTTACTCTAACTGCCATGAAATCATCAATTTTAGCATGAATACACTTAATAAGACTCATGAAACTCTACCATGCAACATAAAACTGACAAAGGAACAATCTTTGAACAAAGAGGCTAATTACGTCACATTGAATTGGATGTTTTTAGCACAATTGTGAACTCTGAGGATCATGAAAGATGGGGTAGAGAATGGTACTGCATAAGAACTTTCTCATAACTACAAATAGTCACACTTAAAAGATACATGAGTGCAAATGACTTTCATGAAACTAGGGACATCTATATGAGCTGAACTAAATATAGAAATATTAGCTTTGATCAGTCTATAGAAACACTTATCAACTAAACCGTACCATCATAAAAGACTATATACTACAAAGGAGTGCATAAGCAGGGTACGAGCTTCGAGGGAAAGAAATATTACATGCACTAAAGGAATAAGCTTGTAGGTACCTCTTTTAGGTAAGAACTACTAACAAAACATTATTCAAACATCTTATCCATCTGGCCTAGGCTTAAAAAGTAAGGAAAAAATGGGCTTGGACATAAAACTAATTCAAATTTAAAATTTCTTGGCAGGAAACATAAGCACAAAAAGTATTGAAATAAGGACAAGGATATTCTTTCCTTAAAAATACTCTGACAATTTCTATCTTAGAAATCACCCTCTAGCACAAAGTTGAGTTCAAGGATCTTCCTGTATGCCTAGTTTTGATGATATTTCATGCATGGGTAAAATTTAAACGACCATATATTTCAATATAATAGGAGTTATGTGACCTGTACACAGAAAGGTATTTAGTCTAGTTTCCAAACTTAGTAAATGGTTTTGTCATTTCAAGTTTAAAATAAAAGGTTATGGGTATTTTACTAAAGATTTTTATGTAGTGAAATGTTTTGAGGTATAACCAATGACTCATCAACTCCAGTAGTACAATTTGTGGTTCCCAACAGTATGACTCATGATGTTTGTCATACTAAATGACTAGCAACTTCCTGTTTTCTTTGAAGATTCCACAAAACCCAAACCACGACCTATACTCTTCCATACCATAACCCGTACTACTAAATCATGCTATTGAAGATGAAAGAACCTTTTGTCCCCTTTGTACCAGACCACATCACAAGTTATGATGTGGAAGACCACGACTTGTGAAAGGGATCTCATTTTCTAGAGGAACCTTGTCCAGTAACCGAAGGAAATACCATGACTTACTCCATGAGTCGTGGTCAATCATATCACAAGTCGTGATGTGACTCGTGGTGCTCTGTGACCCTTTTCTAGGTTATTTTTATTTCATCCCAGAGATATTTTAGATTTTTCCCATGACCTTAGAACAAGTATCTAGATGTTTTAGATATCTTTTAACCCTATTTCACCCGTAGTGTAAATAAAAAAAACATTATTTCTTAGTTTATTCTACACTTAGAGTTTTTAAGAAAATAAAGAGACAAACACACTCCAAAGTTTCTTCAATCTACTTTTTATAATCTTCCATGTTCTTGAAGTTTCCACCAAGTTTTTCACTCCAAATCAGGTATGGGAATTGAATGAGAGTCTCTTTTTGCTCTTTTGCCTAAAAGTTCTATTTTATGAAGATTTACCTTATTTTCATTCTAGGATTTGAAAACCCAAGTTCATGATTTGATTATGAATTTTCTGCCATGCTTTTAATTATTAAAGGTTTACATTCTTTAGAAATTATTCCATGAATTCTAATTCTTTTACGTGAATTACTAATATAAATCATGCTATAAATGTTCATGATATGTAGGACAAAAAAACATAATTTAGCATAAATGTCAAATATTGAAAACTATAGCATGATCCTTTTTCATGAATTCAAGGATTTCTACATGAACATCTCAAGCTTTAGGAAAATTAGCATAACTAGAATATGACAAGAAAACCATGGAGACATGGATCAATTATGATTATGTTTCGGGCATCTATATATGTCCCTTTATAAGAATATGAGTACACGTATTTTTGGAGGATTATTTATTATCAAGAGGATTAACTCAATCCATCAATGATTATGTAGTTTGTCCAAAATTGGGTTGCCAGCTCAGTTTCATTAGCATATACTAGTTAAGTATCCTTAGCTAAATTTACATGATTAGTTCGATTTGTCGCATGTTAGGGACAATGCTTTGCCAGTGTGGGTTACAAGACACTGGACCTTTTTCAGTATGGGTTCATGACATCGAACTTTATGTAGCTCATAGCAGAGTTTCCATCGGTTATAAGAAACTCCCAGTTCATGATCAAAATTTCAATACTAAAATTGTTACTTGACTCAATAAGACATGATTTACTTTTAAATGTTCATATCTTGCTACAAACCTTGTACTTTTTAGTTAATTCAACAGTTGGGTCATTGTACAGGTTTTTCTTCTTCGACTTTGTATTTTTGTCATGTTTATTACATACACTTAAAAGGCCTAATAATATGCCCTATGATTATTAGAGGTTCCAGAGATAGTGATGTTTCAAATACTTATGTTTTGCCCGTATTTGAGGAACGTAAATGATTATTTCACATTCCCTGTTATGAACTTAATGGTACTTGTATGATGCTAATTATTGCTTCCTCTGTATGACTAGTTTATGAATAGGTGGATTTCCCAAGGGCTTTCTTAGGCCTACTTTTGGGAATGAGCATCGAGTTACATCCAAGGGTAGTCTCAGAGCATTACAAACTTTCTATCAGAGCACAAGGATCAAGTTACCTAGTGATGTCTGAAACCATATCTAGTAGAGTCTTTCTTATGGGTATGTTGTGTACCACACTTACAATCAAGAGGTTACAGAATATATAAGCAAAGTTTCCCCTTTTTGGTATTCTAAATCACGTGATAGAGCATTCTCCTAAGAAACTTATACAGATTAGCGTTCACTCAAGTACATTCATCTATGCCTTATCTTCGAGGTATTAACAATTGAAAAAATTTAATCCTTATCTATGCAAAGTTCTCAAATAAGTGTTCAAAATGTAGATATTTTCCAGCCTCGTGCATTAAGTTCATTATATTATAAGATAGTACTCTTGTTGTCATTAATTGTGTGCTTGAGACAAGAATGATATGCTTCCAAGCCCCCCTTGTGACCTTCGTGTTTATGGGACTTCTAAGGGGGAGGTATGTCTTAGGGTGTTTGAATAATTGGTTAGTTAGAAATGATATAAGACAAGGCCTTATATTATAGAATGATCCCAAAGTCAGTAACAATAAGTTAGAAGTATGGAGATCAGAGGTACGCATAGTTAATGATTAAGGTATATAACTGAAGTTATATATTTATAAGTGATTTATGAGAGGGTAAGTTCTTCAGTGTTAACTAAGGAGTAGATTTAGATTGTAAGGTTGTGTGTAGGCTCAAACTTGATAGTGTGGGTGATTGAAGTTGACTGTTTTGGTTGTTGATTCTTATAGGGCTAATACTGCCTAAGATGGTGATTTAGTGGTTATAAGTCGAGAGTAGTAATAAGGAGATATATGTTATCCATGTTTAGTGTTGAATGATAAACCAGTATGGTAGAGGATATTTGGTGTGTAATAGATGATTATTGCAGCATAATGGTGGATAAATAATTGAAGTGATGATGTTAATAAGCTAGAGGGAGTGCTAACCTTTCAGTGATAAACTTTGAGAAAATAGGAGAAGTTGAGTTATTTCAGACAGAAGTCATAGAAAGAATCTAAGTGTAAATAATTGGAGTTCTAAAAGGGAGAGCTTGGAATTTAGACATATAGTGAGTGTATGACCTCAAAGAATGGTTGTTGTAGCTTTATTTAGAGAAGAAGACCCAAGACTTAGAATCGTTAGCTTTTGTAACAAGGGGCAGATGATAAGATGAAGAAACAACCAAGTCTTATGACCCTAATAATAAGTACTCCCAGTGTAAAGCTATGATATGATGATGACCATTCATGCCCCCTTTTACTCCTTGTACTTCAGTCAGAGATGAAAATTTAAGCCATGTCCATGTTCATGCACCTCATATAGATCCATGTACTTGTTCAGTAATTAGAATTTAAAGACAATCATTCCAGATAGTGATCCCAGTCCTACTCATGACTCATACATTCAGCTCACTTATATAATCACTTATAAATCTTTCAGTGTGATTCAAATATCCAACTTTTAGAATATCTAAGCTATGTAGTCTAACTCATGATCCCAACATTCAGTTAGCTTATGATATCGGATCTAGAGTTTCAATTTGATTCAAAAATCTATCTTATATAATATCTTAGCTTTACCGCTTGTTTCATGAATTCAACTTTCTAACCCTTGCGTTCCTTAACATTTAATTATGTGATTTTCATTTTTTTTTCCTCTCAGTATAACTAGTCCTGCGAACTCAGGCCTTAGAATAGTCCCTAAGTAGCTAGTGGAACCATAATATTCCATGTATATGCTCAGACTTGATCTTCATTAACGATTCCTGCTTATGATTCTCTTTGATCTAACCTATGTCTATCCATGTATGAATGTTATGAAACATTCATTTCATGATTATGATCAAAACAAGACCTCTCTTCAAGCATTATGTGTGAACTATATAATGTACTCATGCCTATTGTACCATCACTCTCAAACCCGTCGATTAAATTTCAAGTTTTGCTATAAGAATCTATCTAAATTATGTAGTATTCCTCTAGCTATGATGCTTAGTTCAAATTCCATGTTTAAGGTCCAGGGTTAGAATTTCATCCATAACTTCTACAAGTAAGACAACACCTTATGCCCTTCAGTGATTTTTCTTTAGATAGCAAGTGGTAATGAAAGAAGTTGGGTAAAAATCTAAGATGAAAGACTATTTTTTTCAACTAATAGTGGCTCCAGTGTGCTTACGTCACCTGAATTGTTAATTTTATATGAAATATTAGGTAAGTTTCAGTTAGATGTAATGGGTAGATTAGACTATTGATTACATTGAAGTTAAGAAGATCCTTACATAGGTTTAACTTAAAGGAAGCCATTAAGAGAGCATGGTTGTAGGCTTAAATGTCACATTGATAAATGTGTAGATTTGGAGGTGGTTAGTGACTATTGATTTGGAGCTTTAGGTTGATTAATTTAGGGATGAGAAGAATTAGTATTTATGTGGATATAGAATATAAAATCTCATGGCTTAGACTAGAATGATAGACTTGCAGGTTGTACCTTGCACCTCTAAATTAGTTTTGAATGTGATAAGAGCATGAGGTTAGCCTTAGAAGGTTGTAACAGTTAGTACCCTTATAATTATCATATGTTATGAAGAATGAGCATAGTAATTCAAGAAAGGAAGTCTAGATGAAGGGTGATTTCTAAGTTAGAGACTACTGGTTGTAGTGTTAAGGATAAGAGTAGCCCTATCCTTCTACCCATACCATTCATATGTATGTTTCATATCAGATAAATTTATACTAGAATAGTGCTAAAGTCCAAGATTATTCCTTCAATCTATCTATGTTAAGTTTCTTTCCCTCGCAGGTCATGCTCTGTTGATGACTCCTTCTTAGCTATATATAGTCATTCATAACATTAGGGTGTAATTGGTCAGTATATATCCAAATATATCAGAGATAGCATGTTGAGCTTTAGCTTAGCTCAGATAGTTATTTCCAGTTTCACATCTATCCCGTGCCATCATATATCTAGTGGTGTGACCTATCTTAGTTATGAGAAAGTTCTAAAATCCAAAAATGTACGTTGGTACTAAAATCATTCAATTCAATCTAACTAATCAACCTTTTCATTCAACTATTGTTCCTTTTCAGATGCATGCACCCTGTTACATTACATGAGCCTTATTGAGAGTATTCATGCCTTATTTTATGATTTCATGGTAGAAAGTTCAGTTCGGTCAAAGTAACATATTAAATCAGTTCAACTCAGTAGTACACTATTCATGGTTAGAATGGTTTAGTCAGGTCAACAAATATCGTCATTCATGTTTAGTATAGTAAGTTAGTCAGTTTCAATAGTCAAGTTCCCTTCTAGTGCAGCTTCAGTTTGAGGTACTTCATCTTATCTACCCATCTTACTCAGCTGAGTTTCATGCTCCATATATGCTTCTATGAGCCTTATCTCTTGCATTTGTAGTGCATGCATTCAACCATACATAGTTTAGCCAGATCAGTCAGTTTCATGTTTTTAGTTTGCTCAACATTCATTTAGTCAGTTCCACATCCAAATTCACTTAATAATAAGCTTTAGCCATCATTTAGGGATAAATTATCTTAAGGGGGAGATAATGTAACACCCCAAAATTTGAGCTAGAATTTAAATTTTACTACGTTCGTTTTTAAGTTTGAGCCCTATGAATTTACACTTGATCCTAGGTTATTAAATCCTAAATAAAGTGTGGAAGTAGCGTTTGGTGTGATTCAAGGTCATAAGGAGCTCCTAGCACAAAGTTGAGGTTCAAGGCTCTTCCTATATTCCTAGTTTTAATGTTATTTCATGCATTGGTCAAATTTAGACGATCA
>JBDJHY010174599.1:0-12245 GCA_039654485.1 Withania somnifera
AACTGAGCGGTACAAAATTTAATACCTTACACTGGCTATGTAAGCTAATAGATATTGAGACCTTCTCTCCCACCCTGGGTTCTAATACTTTACTTTCTGTTCACTTTCATCTTTCCATGACTAATGAAATTTTTCCTTCTCGGGAAACCATTAATCAAGCTACCATATTCATCAATTATCACTGATTGGGTAAACTTAGCTAATTATGAACTTCATTAACATTTTGTTGTTCATCTTATCAATTAAACCAAACTTCATTACTTCTCTTCAACTAGGCTTAATTAGCCAAAATTGTTCAATTTAAACATGCTAAATAAGTAGGTATGAAAACTATAAATAGTCGTAGAAATAAAATACACACTACACCATGTGAGTAGGGATGCCCATACCCCACCACAGGAAAAGGGCAGCTCTCTATCTTATGGATCCAACTAAACATACTAGGTACAAGTGAACGGTACCGAAAATAATACCCTATGATGGGTATGTAGGTTAATGGTTATTAGGACCTTCTCTCCCACCCTCGGTGCTGATACTCCTCCCACAAAATATTTACTTTACTTTCTGTTCAATTTCATCTTTCCATGACTAATGAAATTTCCCATTCCTAGAAAACCATTAATCTATCAAATTCATTAATTACCACTGATCAGGTAAACTTAGTCAATATTGACTCTCCATTAACACTATGTTGTTCAACGTATCAATTAAAGCATACTTCATTACTTCTTTTTGAAAGGATTAATTATCCAAAACTATTCAATTTAAACATGCTAGAAAGTAGGTTTACGTCAATAATTATGAAACTTTAATTCTCATATCATGTTTTAGGAAAAAATTTCAAATTATTACATTGTTTATAATTTAAAATTTCTCTTCAACTTTTATTCACTTTAACAAAACTATGTTAACTCATGAGGATTTCAACAATTTAGCAATTAATATGCAAAGTTCATAATTCTGACTGAAAAATATCAATTTATCATAAAGTAAGAAATTCTCAATTTATATCAGTTAAGAACCCTAGACATTCTTCTACATCTTCAAAACCTTACTTAGAAAAAAGGTTATGGTGCCCAAGGATGAAAGGAGTCCTTGTTCATAACCCACGTACCTGATTAGAAGCACTATGAGGGAGGAAACCCAATGATCACCACTGTTGGTGAAGAATATCTATGACAACCCCTAACTTTGCCACTTTGAAGAAGTTTTAAGAAAATTCCTTGCTTTGATTAATTAACCAAAAGTGTATTGGAATGAGTATTTGGGGTTTATATAGTGAGTAATTTTTAGTCAAAAATGACATGGTATTACAACTTTAATGAGTGGGAAATTTCCAAAACACTCCAGGAAAAAAGAGTTAAAATAATTCCTGGGCAGTTTCCACGGTTCATTCCACAGACTATGGTCCTATTTCATGGACCGTGGAGCGGTAAGTAGAACTAGTCCAAACCTATAAAAATTAGGGGAAATCTGTGTTATGACCATGGAAGGGAATGCAGATCGTGGTCTTACTCCACGGTTCATAGATCGAGTCGTAGAACTAAGGCAGAACATAGGGAATCACCAGATAGGCTTCACGGTCTACTCTTTGATCTATAGATCCCCTTCACGGACTATGGTATGATCCATGGAGTAGGTCCAATTCCATTTTTTTTTTGCAACTTCACATACATACTTTGTTTAGCCCACATAACCTTTAGAACAAATTTCTAGGTGTTACAATATCTCCCCCTTGAGATCATTCGTCCTTGAATGAAGGATTAAGCTCAGGAAAAGCAAACTATTGGACGGATAGAAACTACTCCAAATTCTTCAAAAACCTATCAAGTTTTATTAGAATTCAACTCAAATAAAAAAAACATGCATAATACTACAACTCGCCTTAACATCAAGCTCATAAATAAGCCACAAATGCACAAATAAGGACTCATGCACTACTATCTCAACTATTACCAACTCTACTCAACTCATGCATGGATACACTCAATGGACTCATGCAATGTTGCATGTTATATGCTCATGAATTAAAACAGTCACAAGATAGATAGAGAGTTTATTAACTCAAGAAGGTATGGAACAATAAGGGAACAAATGTAGATATCTACTCATCATCTTGTCTTCTGCCTCCCATGGAGCTTTCTCAACTTCTTGGTTCCTCTTGAGAACCTTAACTGATGCTAATTCTTTGTTTCTCAATTTGCGAACCTACCTATCAAGAATATGAACTGGACCTCCTCATAGGTTAAACTGTCACAAATACCAACATACTTGACTAGAACAATAGAATATGGATCACTCATACATTTCCTTGACAAGAAAACATAAAAAACCAGGTGAACTCTTACTAACTCTGCTAGAAGATCAATCTGATAGGAAACATTGCCTACCCTCCTCACAATATGATAAGGTCCAATATACCTCAGATTCAACTTACCCTTCCTACAAAATCTCATGACTCCCTTCATAGGAGATACCTTGAAAAATACTCTATCACACTCTAACTCTCTTCTTCTCACATTTGTATAGGACTTCTGTCTACTCTGTGCTACCCTCAATCTCTCTCAAATAGTGTGGACTTTCTTCATCACATCAATAAAAAATTTAGGACCATCATTAGCTACCTTACCAACCTTAAACCAACCAACCGGGGACCTAGACCACCTCCCATACAATGACTTAAATGGAGCCACATGAATACTCAAGAGATAAATGGTGTTGTATGCAAACTCAATCTAAGATATGTGATCAACCCACTTACCCTTGAAATAGATAACATACTCCCTCATCATATTATCCAAGGTCTAACTAGTCCTCTCCACTACCCATTTATCTAAGGATGAGACTTGGATACCAAGACCCCCCTGAAACAATCTCTAAAACTGAGATGCAAACTGCGAGCCTTTATCTGAAATGATAGTCAAATGAATATTATTCATATGAACAATATTCTGAAAAATACACTCTACCAAACTGCTACACTGAATAACTAGTGTGAACCAATAACAAGTGAGCAAACTCAGTCATTTGGTTACTATAACTCATATGGAGTCAAATCTTTAATCTAATGTCAACATCTATATTAATGACCTCCCACTTCCATGTTGGAATTTCTAACTATTATATCTCACCAGCTGGTCTCTGGTACTCTATATTCATTTGCTGACAATTAGGACACTTAGCCACAAACTCAGTTATATCCCTCTTCATACCTTCCCACCAGTATACCTCTTTCAGATTTTTATATTTTTTTGTAGCTCCAAGATGACACAATATTGAGAACTATGAGCCTAAAAAATAATCCTCTCTATCAACCAATCAATAGATGGAACATATAGAAGATCTTAATAAGGAAGAACCACATATCCCCTTTAGAGAAGACCTTTACTTTATGCTTATGGACTGCATCTTTCATCTTAACTAGAATCGAATCACTATTTTGCTTCTCCTTCACCTCAACACCAAGAGATGACTTTCAAGCATTTTGGACAAATATACCACCATCATCTACACCAATCAATCAAACACCAAGGTGTTCAAGCCTATGCACCTCCATAGCCAACTCCCTCTTACCCCCATCAATATGATACAAACTCCCAAAGGACAATCCACTAAGGGAATCATCCACTATATTGTCCTTTCTCTAATGATTACATCACAGTCATGTCATAATCCTTCAATAATTCAAGCCACCTCCTACGGTAAAAATTCAAACCCTTCTACTCAAACACATGTTGCAAACTTTTATAATCAGCAAAGACATATACATGCACTCCATACAAGTAGTGCCTAAACAACTTCAAAGAAAAAAAACCACAACTGCCAACTCAAGATCATGAGTGGGATAATTATTCTCATGAGTCTTAAGCTGCCTAAAAGAATATGCTACAACCTTGCCATGTTGCATCAGAACACAACCAAAACCAACTCTCGAAGCATCATAATACACCAAAAAACACTCAGTACCCTAATACTAGTCGACACTAAAGTTGATATCAACCTAGCCTTAAACTCCTAGAAACTCTTCTAAAAAACATAAGACCACTTAAAATTTACCTTCTTCGAGTAAAATGGGTCAAAGAAGTAGTTATGGAACAGAAGCCCAAGATAAATCTACAGTACTACATATAGACCCAGAAAACTACAAATATCTGCAAAGAAATTGGTCTAGGATAAATTTAGATAGAATTAATCTTTTGGGAACCTTAAAACTACCCTCATTAGAAGTGATATGACCAAGGAAAACAACTGACTGAAGCCAAAACTCACACTTAGAAAACTTAGCATAAGTCTAAAACTCTCTAAGGATCTAAAGAAGAACTCAAAGATGGTGTGTATGCTCCCCCTCACTTCTGGAATAGTCCAAAATATAATCCATGAAAACAATCACAAATAGGTAAAATCACATCTTGAATACCATATTCATGAGGTCCATGAAGCCAACAAGAGCATTAGTTAAACCAAACGACATGACCACTAACTCAGGAATATTTGCCTCACTAACCTTAAGATGATGATAACTTGAAAAAAATCAATCTTAGAAAAGTGGATACCACCTTGCAACTAATCAAACAAGTCATCAGTCCTTGGAATAAGGTACTTATTCTTAATTGTGACTTTGTTTAGTTGTTTGTAATCAGTGGAAATACAAAAGGAACCATCTTTGATACACATGAACAAGACAGTGGCACCCCAGGAAGACACACTAGGACAAATAAACCCCTCATCCAAAAGATCAGCTAACTAGTCCTTTAACTCTGTAAGCTCAAGTGGTGCCATCTTACATGGTGGAAAGAAATAGGCTGAGTGACTGGAATGAGGTCTATGCCAAAGTCTACTCCCTGTTTGGAGGGACTCCTGGTAATTTTTCAAGAAATACATCCATATAATTTATGACAATTAAAACCGAATGAATATCAAAAGTACTGTACTTAGAGTCCTAAACTCGAACCAAATGATAGAGAATCCACTTAGAAATCATATGTCAAGCCTTCAAATAGGAAATGAACCCACCCTTGGGAACAACTCTACTACCCTTCCACTCAAAGACAGGTCTATTAAGAAGCTGTAAATGAACAACTTTATTCTTAGAGTCAACAACATGACATTAAAAGATACAATCCATGATCAGAATAATATCAAAGTCTATGATATCTAACTCATGCAAATCAGTAGGAACAAACATCCCTAGACCATAAGTTGGACAACTACGATGGACCCTTTTAATTAAAATAGGATCACCAACAGGTGAATCAATAGAGAAGGACTCAGATAAAACCATAGGGTCTACACCAAACTGTCTAACTACATACAAAGATATAAAAGAAAGGATGGCTCCAGGGTCTAACAATGTATACACACCCATATCACAAATTCTCAACATAACTGTCGCCATATCTATGGACTACTTGTGATCATGTCAAGAACCCAAAGCATAGAAATGGTTTTGGCATTGGCCTTTACTGATTGAAGTTCTATCACCCTGCTGAGACTAGTGTGCTACTAAAGTTGTTGTTGGGTTAGTAGTCTATAGTCTGGAACAACCTTGACTAACTGTGGGACGCTCTCTCTGTCTATGCCCTATCATACAATAAGAATAATAATTCTTCAAAGGACAATCACGATGGTTGTGACCTAGATGGACACACCTATAGCAAATATTCTGCCTGAGATAACACTGGCCCAAATGGCCTTTTTCATACTCGGAAAGATAGGGGCACTACTCTAATGAACTGACTGAGCTGGCATAAGCCAGCCGACCCTTTGGAGGTTGAAAGATCTGTGAAAAGGGGTTGATCCCCTACCATTCTGTTGTTGTTGTTGTTGTTGTTTAAAATCATCTGAGTTAGGCTAGCTAGCTCTAGAATGACTTGTTTGAGCGCTCTTACTCAGCTGAATTTATCTATAGTTAGACGTATCCTTTGTAATATGCTCAACAATACACCATCGGCCTACCTATATCTATATCAGTACACAATATAGTTTCCCTCCTCACCTGGATAAAATAAGAAAAAAGACCAAACACGAACATATCCATCCTGGTATGCATATCATCAATCATCTTCGGAGCATACCTTAACAACTTAGTGAACTTCATTTTGTACTTAGTAACATACATAAAATCTCTCAACCTCTCTTGCCTATTCTCTCCACGAAAGAACGCTTCCTCAAACTCATCTTTGGATGGAGGAAATACACAAACTCCTCTATCCATCCACCACAGATCACACCCAGACCCAACAACATACTTCAGCTAATAAGCTACCTAGTCAACCCTATCAACATAAAACAAACTCTCATATTATCACATATCCAAAGAACCTCCTTAATTTAGTTCTTCAGATCATCAATTGGTCCTCAAACCATGGAACTCCAGAGAACTCAACTTCACCAACTCCCCTATCCTCACAACTCCAGCATCCAAAAAAACTGACTGAGCAATAGGAAAAGGACATGGTTGTTAATAATGTGCCATTGTATGCATCATGTTACTTAAATTTGCGGTGGTAATGTCAGCGGGCTGCTGATGTATCTCTAGAATTGGTGGAGCCTAATTTTTCTATTTTTAGTTTCTATCCTGGCGAGCTAATCGTCATGGAGGCATGATTGAAAACTCGCAAAAAACAAGTCATAAAGATAGAATATCTTAGATTCAAACTCTAAATCATGAAATAGACATCAATAAAAGGAAAATTTTCCTAAATGTTCTATATCCTCCTAATCATAGATGTGTTCTGGTCACACACACAACTGAGATATTACCAAATGCTAGCTTTCAAACCTAACCTAGGGATCTATGAACCTAGTGATATGATACCAAGCTTGTCACACCCAAAGCTCACCCCCTAGGCGGGACCGCCATCCTTAGCCACTAAGTTGCCTAGTAGCCTTAGAAGAACCACTTGGATCATGCAAAATCTAATCACATCATTCAGCAGAAGCAATAAAAATAATATCAAAAGTTTAATAGGTACCTCACAATAATCAATAAATAGTCTCAATAAAGGAATAGATAAAATCATGTCTCCAAACCACACATCTCAGTCAAAGAGTTTCTAATCGCTAAAATAATACACTGCTAGAAGAAAAGTTTACTAGCTAGTCTCTAAAAAAATAAAATAATAAATAAAACTATTGTCCAAGCTCTAAATAAATAAAATAAAAGCAACTCCATAGTTAGGACCTCGAATAAACTGAGGATTAACCAATCTTTTGGGATGCAAATAATGTCAAACTTGAGCGTATGAGGTTGGCAGAATCTGCATAGGTGTTAATACATACAACAAGAGTAGAATCAGCACATAAAGCATGTATTAAGTATGTGAGTAGGAATAAAATAGGTATACAGTAGTAAATAATAAGTGTTATGCAAGGCATGAACAATTAAATCAAATTCAGCCCTATTCAACTAAGCAAGTTAACAGTATATAATAAAACAGTTAAAACGTTCATATCTCAAGTAAACTCAGTTAAAACATCTTAACTCATCGATTTTTAACAAAGGATAAATACTCAGTTAAAATATGCTTTCTCTTTCTTTCTCTTCATAATATTCAATTTTAACTTCTCTTTGAGAATTTTTATAAGTAACACACCTCAAAGATATAAATGAAGTCCACACTACACCCTGAGTGTTGGGATGCCCATTGGCATCTCTCTCTAAAGGATCTAACTAGACATACTAGGAACAACTGAGTGGTACAAAAAATAATACCTTACACTGGCTATTTAAGTTAATGGATATTTAGACCTTCTCTGCCACCCTCGGTTCTAATACTTTACTTTCTGTTCACTTTCATATTTCCATGACTAATGAAATTTTCCCTTCTTGGGAAACCATTAATCAAGCTACCATATTCATCAATTATCACTGATTGGGTAAACTTAGCCAATTATGAATCTTCATTAACATTTTGTTGTGCAGCTTATCAATTAAATCATACTTCATTACTTCTCTTCAACTAGGCTTAATTAGCCAAAACTTTTTAATTTAAACATGCATAAATAGGTATGAAAACCATAAATAGTCAAAAATTATGACCCTTCAATTCCCATATCAAGTTTTAGGAATAAACATAAAGTTATTACATAGTTTATACTTCAAAATTTTCTTTTCAACTTCTATTCACTTTCATAAAATCATGCTAACTCATGAGAACTTCAACAATTTAGTAATTAATATGCAAACTTCATAATTCTAATTGAAAACGTAAATTTCTCATAAAGTAAGGAAATTCTCAATTTATATCAATTAAGAACCCTAGAAATGCGTCTATATCTTCATAACTTATTTAGAAAAAGGGTTTTGGGGCATAAGGATGAAAGGAGTCCTTGTTTATAAGTCATGCATCTGATTACAAGTACTCTGATGGAGGATATCCAGTGATCAAAATGTTAAAGAAGAATCCTAGCTTTGCCTCTTTGAAGAAATTTGAAGAAAGACCCTTGCCTTGATTAATTAGTCAATAGTGTATTGGAATGAATGTTTGAAATTTATATAGTGAGTATTTTCGAGTCCAAAATGACATGAGATTACCACTTTAATAAGTGGGAAATTACCAATTCACCCTAGAAAAATGAGTTAAAATAATACTTGGGAAGTTTCCACGTTTCATTCCACGTATCATGGATAGGTTTCACGGACCGTGGAATGATCTTGGAACCATTCCACACTTTTATAAATTAGGAAAAATCTAGTTCAAGACCAGAAGGGACTAGGGGTTGTAGTCTTACTCCACGATCTATAGGTCGAGTCATAAAACTAAAACAGAACAAGGGGCATCAATAGACAGGCTCTACAGTCCATTTTACGGTCCGTAGATCCCCTTCAGATGAATGTGGAATGACCTGTGGAATAGGTCTAGTTCCAGATTTTGTTGAAACTTCACATATATACTATGTTTAGCCTACACAACCTCTAGAGAAAGTTTCAAGGTGTTACCTAAATTTTTAGGTTCGAATGGATCTTTAAAAGGAAAATAAAAAGTTGATGGAACTATTGAAAAATATAAGGCAAGACTTATTTAAAAAGGTTATATACAAGAGGAAGTCTTGACTATTTTGACTTATATTTGCGGGTAACAAGAATAACATCCATTTGGATATTAGTAGCACTAGTGGCAGTATATGGTCTTAAAATCCATCAAATGGATATCAAGAAAGCTTTCTTAAATATAGAATTAGAGGAAGATATTTATATGGAACAACCTAAGGTTTTTGTGGTTCTAAGTAAAGAAAGAAAAGTGTGCAAACTTGTTAAGTCAATATGGACTAAAACACGCACCCAAACAATGGCATGCAAAGTTTGACCAAATAATATTGGTAAATGGATTCAAAATCAATGATTGTGATATATTTGTCTACATTAAAAACACTCCAAATCATTAAATATTTATTTTTTTTGTATGTTGATGATATGTTAATAATCAGTAGAGATATTTCTGATATATATGACATAAATGCTACAGAGCATATGATGGCTAGCAAATCTGATATGAAAGACTTATGAGTTGTTTATGTAATCTTAGGGATAAAAATTCATAGAACTCCTCAAATTTTAGCATTGCCATAGTCTCATTACATTGAAAAGTTTAAGTATTTAAATTTCAATATTGCCAAGACACTAATAGATGTGAGCTTTGCACTTCAAAAGAATGAAAGTGAAAGTATCTCACAATTGAAATATTCAAGAGTTTTGGTAAGTTTAATTAATATCATGAATTGTATGCGACCAGATATAGCATGTGCTATTAGTAAACTGAGTTGGTACACAACTAGTCCTAATCAAACTCACTAGATAGAAATGAGGAGAGTTTGGGGTATCTAAAACATATTCAAAACTATGCTTTACATTAGAAAGATATCATACGGTACTCAAAGGATATAGTGATGCAAATTGATCACCGGGTTAGTTGAAGTTAAATCTACAAGTGGTTATATATTTACTGTCGGTCGAGGAGTTGTGTCTTGAAAATCATCCAAATAAACATGTATAGCTCGCTCTACAATAAAATCTGAGTTTAGAGTTTTAGATAAGGTTGGTGAAGAAGCGGAGTGGCTCCAAAATTTCTTAGAAGATATTTATTTCTGGCCCATATCGTTGTCAATTGTATGCATATACTGAGTTAGCCAAACGAAAATAGGTAGTGCTAGAGCACTATGTATAAAAGTAGATCTTCTCATATAAAACAAAGATATAATTAGGTTAGGCAATTATTCTTTAGTGGAATCATTACAATTGACTATGTAAAGTCTAAGGATAATATGTCAGATTCCCTTATAAAAGGCCTAATTAGAGGGAGTTGAAACATCATCAAGGAACATGGGTTTAAGGAATAGAACAAGTCATCATGGCAGTAACTCTACCTAGCATATTTGAGTTCCCAAGAGCTAGGTTTAAGGAGATCAAATAAAGTTATGAATGACGCTCCAATATTGTCAAACAACTCAAGTTATTCTCATGATGAGTATAATATTCAGTAATAAAGGATAAAGTTTTAAGGGTTTGAACTTTTTAATGGTTTCTAAGTTGCTAGATATGACCAAATAGTCTATCTATAGTACTAAATGTTTAATAATTACCTATGTGAGTGTAAAGTGGAAGCTGTTTCAAGGAGAATGTAAGTAAAGGTCGATTCTCTATGCACTCATAAAATCAAAAGGCGTTCAAGGATGAAACAGATAAAATAGTAAGAACCATAGACAATTAAAGTCTAGTTGTGTGACTTATATTATCTAGGTGTACATCAAAGTTTAATGTTTCAAATATAATGCGTCTATCGATTGATTGGGTGCATCCGATATGCATTAACTACGAAAAGTTCAAAGGAAAATCTACTTATCCAGATGCAATTAATCTTTGCTTATAGATCACATATTTTCGTATATTTCTTTGTATTATAGCCATTATCCATTCATGTGGGAGATTGTTGGTATGAATGAAAAATGAATAGGTGTCTTGGTGAAAAGACACCAAGAGAAATGATGCAATTTTAATAGGCATCTTTTCGCTTTAAATGGTTGTAACCTTTCATTGGGTTGTAACTTTTCTTTCAAATGATTGTAATCTTTCCATTAGGTTGTGACTTTTTCCATAAGTTTTAACTTTTTCGATAAAACATAATAAGCACCTCTTCATAGTATCTCTTTATTGGCTATAGATAGTTGATTTTTTCCTCAGATATGAGTATGAGTTAACTCTCATTTCGTCTACCTTTCTTACTTCAAAAAAAAATCTAGTTTGATTTATTGTCGTTGAGTGGTTTGAAATTCTATAAAATTTGAGGTATCACTATTTTGCAAAAGTAGATCATTTTATCCTGGGAGGATTATTCCATAACCTTGAGTATTTTATTAGAATAATTTTCTTAAGGACACATTGTGTATTCAGTGGACTTGATCTTCTTCTTCTTGATTTCTATTTTTATGAAAATAGTTTAAGTTTGTGAAGTCTTGTTTGTTGCTCTTACTTAGCTTGAACTTGTTTGTTATTCTTACTTAGTTTAAACTTTTTGTTGTTTTTACTTAATTTGAACTTGTATGGTTGTTGTTATTGTTTTGTGAATACGGATTATATCTTAGATAACAATCTTAAGAAAATTAAGTTTTACTTGCTATATCTATATTTGAGGTTCTGGAGATTAAAACCTTTTAATTTTCGACTCCATTTGAACTTGTATTCTGATTCAAAGAGTATAAAAATTTCATCAAAATATTCAAGCTCATTCAATTAGCAATTTAAAAGATATAAAAACTTCACCATTGACTTGAGAACCATTTTTTCTATTGATTTGAGGAGTATAAAAACCTCTTTATTTGAATAAGGTTGAATATTCAGTTCAAAGAATATAAAAACTTCACTGAATAGTTAGTCTATTCAGTTTGACGAATATAAAAACCTCATTGGATCGTTTGTGCATTCTGCTTAAAGAATATAAAAACTTCACTGAATAGTTTATGTACTCAATTTGACGAATATAAAAACTTCACAATTGACTAATCTTGTGGTGTGTCATTTTCTACAAAAAAAGATGGCAAATGTAATAAAATATGTCATGAAACCAAAAACGAGTTATGATGACGTTTGCATCTCACCTGTAGACAAGCCTAACTCTGACTCAGAGCAAGTAATAGGGGGCCATCCATAAGAACTCAAAAGAGAAGAAGGATATGATGAGATGAAATATAATCGAACATGAAAAATACATAATCGAACATGACTCCCCAGAACCTGGTATCGTGGTTGT